>JAJEKV010000041.1:10618198-10885504 GCA_021234155.1 Isoetes taiwanensis
ACAGAGTGGAGAAGCCATGGTAACCTCTTAAGCAATGGCGCCATAGCCTTAGAGATGGTGCATTTGACCCGTTTTCCAAGAGAGTTTAGCAACCCAGTCCTGCTTTGCCATGTGGCACTAAATTTTATATGCAAGGCAAAACCTGGTAAATTTCTGGTTCACCCGGTTTTCTGGTTTATCTGGTTAACAAGGAGGGTTAACAAGATGGAATAAGGGAAAGGCCAGAAAACAGCCAGGGGGCCTTTGCCCTACCGCGTCGGCCACCTTTCCATGCCAGAAAATGGGCCAAGGGGCCTTTCCCTTATTCGGAAAATCAGCTGGGACTAATCTGATGCCGCCATGTGGCGACGTAAGGCAGAATAGCAGGTAAAAAAATAGAATGAAGGGTAGAAAAAACAATCTAAGGGTAAGAAAATGCAAAATGGGGGGTAAAGTTTTGGCATGGTTTTCAAAGAAAGAATTACCGACACGTGTCGCGATATTACTGGACAGCAGGGTTGGATTGGGTCCAACTATCTTTTCCGATAGGTAGATAGTATTTTTGTTTGCCCACTCCTGCTTTATCTTGCGACCACTAAGTTTTTGGGTTGCCCGTAGGGCAATCCTTGAGGAGTGCGGGGAGTGATTGATAGAGGGCCACGATTTAAGAATATTATAGTATATTCTTCGTCTACAGTTGTGGAGTTTTGGGATTTGAGGGACACCTGAGGACATGTAGACGGTGTGGATTCAATGGGAGTCTGGGTGGAAGGTGGAGGTGCGCATTACACAATTTGCTGGTCCAGGAAATAGCACTACTGGAGGCCTATTTATGTCATACGGTTTGTTCCATGTGCATTTATTTTGCAGATACAATGCTTCAATCATCGCCATCTTTATTGCTCAATATCTTTTTATTAGGTAATAAGTTACTTTCATTTAGATTCATGTTTTTCTTGATTTAAAAATCTAGAGGCTATTATGGTTCCCTGTATAATTAGTCCTTGAATTCTTCATCATCTCCAGATTATTTAATACATGTGTTCTTATCCCATGGTTTTGAACTGATCTTTTGTTACTTTAAGTTTTAGTTTCCTTTACATCTATCTTCCATTTATTATTGTTTGCAACTCTACATAATACTAATTTTGGACCATTGTAAAAAAGTAAAAAGTAAAAAATAAAACAAAACCCAAAAGCCTGAAATATACTAGCCTAAAACTAGATAAACAGACATTTAAGATTTAAGATTCCTTTGGAAATAAAAAGCTTTTGAAAATGGAGCCTTAGAGACTAGGTGCAACGTCCTATTTAAGCCTTGAGAAGGGACGATGTATCTGCTTTATCTTTAGTACGAAAAACTAGGATTTATTTTCTCCAAGATTCATTTTTCTTCGGTGGTTATGTGCCGAAAGAGGAGAGCCAGAGGAAGACTATGAGAGTGCGGGCCCGGATTTTTGCGGGATTGAAGATTTGCCAAGCTGGAGGTACTTGGATTGGAGATTGCTAGGTTTGGGGCAAAAAATGGCCACGTTAGAGGTAGGTAGAGGTCGTTTTAGAGGCTACGACAGATTCTTCAGGTGTTGGAGCTAAGTGGAGATTCGATTCCTCAGCCTGATTTGTTTCCTAGGCTTTCTTCCTTTGGAGCTATTGCATCTGGCTCGCTCTTTTTGTAGAGCCTTTCTTAATCATGCAATCGCTCCTTCTACAGGATCCTAGAATGTTGGGTTTTTATCCAACGAGGGATGTGGCTAGATCATTGTCGGGTCTTGGTGGACTGTTCCCCTCACCTAGGCTCATTCTGTTCATGATGAAAGCATGGTTTTGTGAACCAACGTTACTTGCTCGCATTTATTTCAGTATATTTGAATTTTATGATGAGTATGATGTGTGTTTAATGGCTAGTCCATTGGGTTAGCAATTAAGAGATCTTGTGTTCTGGAGGTCCGTCGTATGTCCTCATGGATGCTGCCAATGTGGCATGACGTAAATATACTATCTATCTATCTATCTATCTATCTATCTATCTATCTATCTATCTATCTATCTATCTATCTATCTATCTATCTATCTATCTATCTATCTATCTATCTATCTCCATGTTAGCTAATGTTTTATATGCTAGTTGTTGGGGGCACGAGTTTAGGAGTATGTTGTGCAAGACCATAGGTTGCCTCACCCAGACATAGGTCAAAATGCAATGCCATCAAAAAGTTGTATAACAAATTTATAAGTTCAATATATTAGCACCTAATATCCTCTTAGAATTTTTCTTAGAACTTGTCGGCGTGGTGTGGTGTGGTCCTAAATCGAAGTTATCAGAGCTGCTTCTCATTCAATAAAGAGGGGAATCAACTTCGTCAATGATAACCTAATTATTGATCTATCTTATTCTGCATGTTTGCCCAGCTCTCAGCTTACCACTTATAAAGAGGATATTATCATAGCTTGTCACCGATGAGTTCTACCCTGATCCTGTTCCACCATCATTAGTGGCTGCAATCAGTTCAGAGGTAATCATTCTTATAAAGATTTATTTTGTGCTGCATAACAATGATTATTTTTGTTTGTTTTTCGATAATGAGTTGTTATGTAACTGATGATTAAGTTGTTATGTGGAACGGGAAGGGGGAGGGCATTCTTGCCCGCCACGACCCGCCGAGAATCGGGGCGGTTGAGGCACGGCCCGGTTCTACTCCGGTCAAGCAACAACAAATGCCGGGGAATCTTCACTCCTAACGTCAAGGCAAGCCCATTTGGATTCTCTGGTTTTTTACGCATGCGGTTTTCATTCTGGATAAGAATGATTCTTGAATCCGTAGGAATCAATACCCACTTACCTTGACGTTATGGATTACGGATTACGACACTCACCGAAAATGCTGATTGCTTGCATAGATTTCAATGGAGAAAAGAAGGCAAGGTGAAGCAGAAGCTTCCGATGGCATTGCCATGGCCTCTGCACCTTTGATCATTTACACCAATTAATCGTTTACTCTGCTCTTCTGACGCTGAGTTCAAAGACATATTGAGGGGACTCAAAAAGGATGCAACTGGATCGGCCAGGCGTTTTAAATTCCTACGAGAAGTTTGGTGTTGACAAAGAGGCCACAACTATAGATATGTACATAGCATTTTTGAATTGTGTTAGGAGTATAAAGAACTTGAGGAAGTATGCTTAAGAAGGTAACAAAATAACAGAGAAGGCGACGGCATTTCTGATACCCAGGAGACTTTCTTCAGTTTAGCATTGACAGCATACGCTACGAGGAGTTGTCGGAATGGTTCTCCTCTGCTGAAGAAGATCAAAAGGGTGCATCTGAGAACAATCTTCTTGCTTTGTCTTGGCATAATGCCGAATTCCTCTGCCCAATTTGTTTATAGATGAGCTTCTGCATTTAAACATCTCAGCATTATCTCTTCTTGATTTTTTCCTCTTGATTTTTTCCCTGCTTTGCAACCTCTGCACAACTTATTTCTCAAAAATCTTCATCTCTGTCCGATTTCATTCAGTTTTGAGCATCTGGGTGCATTGTTTTTCCAATTGATCCTTTGTTTCGAGAAACTGCGAGCATTTTTTTGAGTAATTTGTAATCTACAACCTGGTTTGAAGCATTTGAATGGATTTTTTGAAGGATAATTCAGATTAGAGAAATATTTGAGCATTGAAAAAGCAGCGCCGCGGAAGAAATCCTAATGATTGCTTCCAAAGGAAGAAATAGCGCAGAGAGAATGGCCAAGATGAGTGCGAAATGAATGGCTGGGATTGGTGCCTTGGTGACATGAATATTTAAAGCACCATCGAAGCAGGATAGGTTTAGATAATGATAGTCATAGCTGGTCAAATTTGAAGCCCTTTTGCCATAGCTACATTCTGGCATAGCTGCACCTGATAGTCGTCCTTTGACTCTGGGTTTCCTTTCGAGCAGATTTCCAATCTCTTTTGCATCTATTTTGCAGCGTTTTTTCGATCTGATATAAGTCCCCCAGTGCTAATTCTCGTTCCAAATATGTGCAATAGCTTTCGAAAACGTTCACTGTCACCTGTCATCAGAAATCCAGCTTAAATAAAAATTCAACATCCATTTTGTTCATTTCTTGAGTTGTCACATCGTCCACTTTTGCATAATATGCATTATTTTAGAATCTGTGCACAAAACAATAAGCAGATTGAAATTTTGCCATAGAAAAACAGAGGAATTCATGCTAAAAAATAGGGGAATTGCTCAGAAATAGGAAAACTTATCCTTCAATCCATTTGGATTTGGAGCTAATCTGATGTGAAAAAGCCAAGATATGGTCGTTTGAGCCAAGATATGATGGATTCTGTGAATTTTTGTGTTGGATGGAGTCTCTCAAACCGTTGAAATTGTTAGAATTTGAAAGGTTCAGACCTTGATACCTCAGATCGCTCGGGCAGCATCAAAAGTTCTAGGTTATCTACATTGTTTCTTAGCAGAATCTTGAATTTCGGTAGCATATCTTCCCCATATTGAAACAGGATCACCTTCGTCATACAGCCTTCCCCCCCCCTCGACGTGGACCAAAAATGCCATGCGAGCATAAAAAATTCACGGACAGCGTTAACTTTTTGTTAAGGGAGGGCAATGACAGACAAATCTTTTGGTCAGAAACTTTTTAACCGACAATATCAGTGACACAGAGAGAAGAAAACAGAGAGAACAGAGAGAAGAAAACAGATTCTCCACGATTTTTACAGCAGAAAGAAGCTGTTTCAGATCAAATTACTAGTTATCCTTCTTCTTCTAGCCCATTTATAAGCTCACTGCTATACAATTTCACATGATTTATAAACATATTGAATGCATCCTCCTTCCTTGGTAGAAATTTCTTTCTCCACGTGTACTCCAAGAAATATGACTCATAGTGTGCCTTCACTGTTCCATATCTCGGAAGAGAGCGCTTCACTGCACCCCAAGTGCTCTCAATTCTGTTGGTGTGAACACATGTTTCAGGATCTTTGAAATGCAGGCTATGATTAACTGTGTAATGCTCATATTCAAGCTGAGACAACCATTCTGTATCATATCCTGCCCAACAGTCACTGTAAATGATACTTCCTAGAGCCACATATTCGAAAATAATGTCTGTGAGTGTATCCTTTGTACGATCTGCAACTGGAACCATGAACATGTTATTGGAATTGCGTTCTATGCCATCAAATACCCACTGATCTTCTACTCTTCTTCCTCTATTGTATTTTCTTTTACCAAACTTGCTTTCATCAATCTCAACCACTTTGCCTGGGCCACCAATGATCTCATTCTGTTTCTGTATTGCAATGCTACAAATATCCCTGCAATAATTGTACCAATTGACCATCGTTTCATCTGTTTTTATTCCACATTCAATCTTAGCACGATGTTGAGGCAACTAGATCGACCAACAGTAGATGAGTCTCAAGATTTGAGACAATGTCAAACAGCTGCCTGCAAACCAAGTGCCTTTACGAAGACTGCAAGTAAAATGGCACCTCTTACCTTTACATTTCATTTCTTACTATCCCTAGTGCCGGCGTTGTCTGTTCTTAATTTCATTGATTTCTGGCATTTCTCACATTCCCTTCTATATGGGCAGTAAACCCAAATCTAAAAACAAAGAAATTGATTCATTCTTACTTGAGGTCTTCAAAATCAGATCGGACATTGTTGAAATCCACTGTTCTACATCCAAGAACTCCATTTGACAATGCTGTCTCTATGCCGATGATCCTCAAACCCTTGGAGGCGCCTATGATTTTGAAATATAAAATACGATTTCGCCTAAGATTTTGAGGGAATATCGAACCTCTATATAGCTTCGCCTAAGATTTTAGAATATGAAATACAGGGGCTCGAACCTCTACCAAAATAACTCAATATCCTAATAAGACTACTTTGACCAATGTACGAGGTAAGCTAATGTAATTATTTTTTATATTGAATCTATGTTTTTTTTATAACAACCTATTCAATTGTTTTAGGGATATATAGTTTATGGTTTCAGGAATTGTTATTTTTTATATCCATATCAAATCCCCCTAGAACCCCCTGTTATTTTGCTATATATTCTAAACGAGGTGCACCCTGGACTATCACAGTCGTCAGATTTGTCGATCCTACGACCCAGATCGTATGTTGGGGCCTCTGGGCACCTCTTGTTTCGCTTATAATCACTTATGATTGGACGCATCTATCAACCTTTTTAATTTGGGATTTTCAGGTATGATAAAAAACTTTTTGGAATTGTTTTTAAGATGTTTTCCTAAGGTTTTGAAGAGTTTGGACGCCAGAAAAAATTCCCGATTTGCCAAAAATCGAAGGAACTTTTTGTTCTACGATTTTGGGGCTCCCTATCTTTGCGATCTGCTGGGGGGATGCAGCTGGCGAGGGGAATCCATGCCACAGATCGTGCCTATTGACAGCTGGTCATCGTGGTGATATAGGCATGCAAGTCGACCCACGGATGGATTCAAAGCTCCAATTTGCAGGTTACGGTTTGTGTTTTCTTTGTTTGAAAGGAAATCGACACCCTATGTGGATGCTGCTATTGTATAACTCTGTCACGGACGAAGATAAAGATGCCGAAGGTAAGGCTATAGCTGATTCTTACTGAGTTGAATTTGTATTCTGAATCTGTATTGCCTTTGTAAATAGGTCCTCTGTGGAATCAATTTACCTTAGGGTTTTCTAGCAACTTCGGGCAACCCAAAAATCAAATTTATTTTGAAAATAGAAACTTTTCCATTATATTGATCGAAGCATCGAATTCCAGCACATGGCGCAGCCTTCCCTTGCATCCAGTACGTTTGAGCTAAAAAATGCAGGATTTGAAGGCCTCTCAGTTCAAATACCACGGATCGGCCTGGGTGTATGGCAGATGAAGATTGATGAAGCTTACAGCGCTGTGGCTGACGCCCTTAGGTTAGGGTATCCCCATATTGATACAGCTTGAGGCTATAACAACGAGAAAGGCGTTGGTGAGTATATCTCGCGTGATTCCTTTGCTTGCTGTTAAGAAGAACATAATTACTGTTTTCTTCAGGTAGAGTTGTACGTGAAAGTTGCATTCCCAGAGAAGAAATATTTATAACCACCAAACTTAGGAATCGTGACCATGGATATGAGGCTACTTTGGCGTCTTTTAATAGGAATCTAGCCGAATTGGAAATGGGCTATGGTGAGCTTTTATGTTCGCATTCTCTCTCTTCGAGCTTTTCTTTATTCATTAACTTAAAGACGGTGTCTTATGGAATAAGGTGCTGATCTATATCTTATTCATGCCCCTATGCCTCGAAGGTTGGAATCCTGGAGGGCTATGAAGGTACTCCTTAAATCAGGTAAAGCAAAGTCAATTGGAGTTAGCAACCATGGCATTCATCACTTAGAAGCTTTTTTCTAATTCATTGGTACGGCCATTTGTAAAGCAGGTAGGATATTTAACATAAGCATATATGTTTGTGTTCATGTCATATCTTTATTTTCTACTGTCTTGACGCACAGATAGAAATCCACCCTTTAAATACCAGACCACATTTGGTTAAGTCCTGTCAGAAATATGGAATTATTTTGGAAGCATATTCTCCTCTTACTACAGGGGAGCATCTTGCTAATCCAAATTTCCTAAAGGTGAGTCTCCTCTATTCCGCATGACAATTAATGGTTTTGTAGTCCATACTTATATAAGCTATCACAGATTGCAGCAAAATACAACAAGACATGCGCCCAGCTTCTCATAAGATGGAGTCTACAGAAAAATTATGTTGTTTTGCCCAGGTCTGTGACCCCATCAAGAACAACAGAAAATTCTCTGTTCGCATTCTTACTCTTAGAGCTTTTCTTTATTCATTAACTTAAAGGTGGCGTCTTATGGTATAAGGTGTTGATCTATATTGTATTCATGCCCCTATGCCTCTAAGGTTGTAATCCTGGAGGGCTATGGATGTGACGCTCCCAAAATATATACGACCCCCCGGCCGTATACATACGGGGACTTTCCCCTCCCACGGCGACCATCTCGCCATGACCAGGGCCCTCCGTCTATCCCGGGCCATCTATGGAAAGATGCCCGAGTGAAGGACACGGAGGTGTCATTCGGCCCACGCCTTCAATGGGACTCCTACGTCGCGGAAGCGTGAATACATGTTATATATAAATAACCACCTCGAAGGGTGGCACATCCATCCAAATACCACGGCAAAGAATATGCATCTAATCCTAAGGAAAACACCCCAAACCCATGGTTCTACCCCGGCTCAGACTCCAGTGAGGGTCGAATGACGGCTAGGTCTCAAGAGATCAGCAGACCGAATCTTGACATGGCGTTGGCTGGCATAGAACATCGGCTAGGGTTGTCCACTCCATCCGCCCCTCATGTGCACACTTTGCAGATGAGTCGAATCATGCTATGGGATCACTATAGCCTTCCGGACCGCCTTGAGACTCAAGGTATCACCCTACTGAGCCTACTCACGGGGTTCATGAAGCCCGTCCAGATGAGGCAGGCGGGGGGAGGCGTCCCCTCCGGGATCCACGGGGTTCCATGGGTGAGCTAGAGAATACGTGCCGCATCAGCGACCCCGCATCCGTGCAGGAGCTTACTCACCTAAATCTACTCAAAGTGCAAGGTGCTCCATACGGATCACACCTCTACACCCAGGAGTGTCGGACCCATACCCGCCCCTCGTGGCCGGCTATCGGGGCCTAGCCCATTGTAGGAGTCTCGGGGAGCCTTTTATGTTCGTGCAAGACCCTCCCCCACTTCACCACTGTGTCCCTTGTTTGGTGCTAAGCCATTCCATAGCATCCACGACTCGGTGGTCTCTTGTGCATAGGCCGCATCTAATGGGAATATTACAGGGCTCTATCTAGGAGCATACTATTATACATGAGCTCGAGGTCTCTCTCTACCCCCTTATTCCCCCATTTCGAGAGTAAAGCTATGCAAAGAACTATCAATCCATCCTTTAAGAGCAAGACCCGAGAATCGAAATAAAGAGAACTCACCTTTACAATCAAGGGTTAGTTCCTACAAGTAAAACATAGAGAACGAGAGAAGCAAACACAACCGGATTGCCCAGCAGGGCTACCCTAGAATTCACCGGGCTATACTAGCCACCCACCTGAGTTCCGGCTGGACCCGTTATCATTTGGTGCTTCCATCTTCCTGGGTCTTGGTGCTCAGCTTCAGCTACACAGGTAAAAGTGCTTGGTATGGTGGCGCTCAGCTTGGCAGGGGTAGGCGCTCAGCTCCTGCTCCTTTTTGGACGAATTTTGGGAGTCAATTAGGGATAGGGATCAGGGTTGACACCCAATTTGGAAGTCCCCATGCTATGTCGATTTAGGCGGTGGCCTTCCCAAAGCATTATTAACCTAATTAATCCATTTAGACCTTAATTCCCTAAATTATAGGTTATTATCTTTAATGATTAAATTAGCATAATTTAATCCCTTTTAGGTCAACCCCCTAGGTTACAGTACCCCATGGTGGCGTACCTTTGATGGGTGACGTGTCCGTATATCGTATGAATACGTTACGTATACCGTATAAATACATAGAACGTCACATTCTCCCCTCCTTAAAAACAATGTTGTCCCCAGCATTGGGGTTAGTTAATCAGAGACAATTACTTGAAGAAACTGAAATAGAAAATAAGTCATGATTTCGGAGAGTAATACATTGAAGTTGAAAATATAACATTGAAGCTGAAAATATGACATAGTGTAAGCACCAAGGTGCATTTTACAAACTTATGATCAAAAAGAGAGTTTGAGGACTAGAGTCCTATTTCAAGACATGATAAACGACGAAAATTGACACATGTAGACAAAACGGATCTGGAAAAGTCGGGCCATCAGTAACCCTCTATACATGGGCAGGTCACGAACTGCTTACTGGCCTGCACATGTAAATATATCAGTATATATCAATACTATAATTAGATTGTGGTTGAAGGGACCACCCCCTATAAATAAAAGAAAAATCTATCTACAAGGGAGCCTATCATAATAGTTTGCAATTCATTGTGGCATAAGGAATGGTCAAGTTCCCATTATAGCCGAGATGAACGCAGCCTATCAACTACATGCCTTCGAAGCAGTTCGTGGTCATGTCAACATCAACAATACACCACGTCCTAGAGAACACAAAGGTGATCTCATCATCGGTGACTATTATTAGATACGATGCATCTACCCCTCTACTGCATGATTCGCGGCGAATCAAGCCTTCAAGCTTACCGCCGGGAGGGGTTGATAGCATCGTTGATGGTGCGGCCTTGAGATTCCCGCATGAAGTCCGGATAGTGCTTCTCAAGGTCTATCTTCATCACCCAGGTAGCATCCTCAACTGGTAAGTGTTTCCACTTGACTAAGTATTGCAACATTTGAGTCCTTCTGGTTTGTTTATAAGCTCGATCAAGAAGAGCTTCAGGCACTATCTCCAGGTGCTCCTCTGTCATTTCTAGGAGGGTTGGGGTGTCCAAAACCTCCTCTGGATCAGGGGTGTGTTGTTTCAGAAGACTCACGTGAAAGACCTTGTGGATCTTCAGCGGGGCAGCAAGTCCAAGCGATATGCCTGTTCTCCAACACGTTCAATAATTTTGAACGGCCCAGCCCATCTGGGTGCCAACTTCTTGCAGTTACCAATCTTGAGCTTGGCTTGTTTCACTTTAATCTTAAGCGGGCCGATTAAGCCCACACGGAAGACTTCGTGGGGTTACGTGCTTATCCGCTACACTCTTCCGACGGCGCATGCGGCTAGCAAGTAACCACGAACTTCTTCAACCAAAGCTTGCATTTCCAAGAGGAGTTGTTGAAAACCTCCACTTTAGAAACGGGGGTTGTGCCATGTGTGGGAGTAAGACATTGATAACCATAATTTATCATAAAGGGAGACATTCGGAAGACTCTGCTTCATCTTTGTTATAGGCAAATTCGACCCGGATAAATATAGTCATCCCATTGGGATTGCTTACTCCACACATAACCGTAGCATATCCTCTATAATACGATTGGTGCGTTAAATTCGACCATCCGTGCGAGGATGATATCTTTGTACTCATAGCAAGCTTGGTGCGGATGGTGGCGAAGAAATCCTTCGAATGCACTTACAAATTTGGGATCCACAGCCGGATACAATAACTCTTGGCATTCCGTGCAATCTGAAAATCTCCTTTGCAAATAGCGGGCGGTGTCGAAGGTGTGTCGGTTGATGCGACATGGCAAGAAATGAGCCATTTTTCGACAATTTGTCGACCACCACCATCAATGCATCATATCCACGAGATGCGTGGAAGGCCCACAATGAAATCCATGGTTATCACTTCCCACTTTGTTGGGGCACATCCGGAGGTTGCAACTCTCACGGAACTCTTAATTGCTCAGCCTTGGTTTGTTGACACCGGACAACGCTTAATGTATCTAGCAATATCCTTCTTCATCGAAGGCCAAAAATAACTGGAGCGGATCTTAAAGTAGGTCTTCATAAAACCTGCATGTCCAGCTATAGGGCTGTTGTGTGTGTCATGGAGAATTAACTTACGCACTCCTGAAGTCTCAGGAACACACAACTTATCCTTGTAATATAACAAGTTGCCCTCTTTCTTATACGAACGGAAAGCTTCGCGTTCTTTATCTGTGCGTGCTTGTTTACTCAAACTACCCCAAACATCATGGAATTCGGGATCTGTGGCCAAGATCTGTTCTATTTGTTTCCCAAACTCACTGGTGAGTGTGGAAATTGCGTTACAATGGGTTCGGGTTATCAAAGGATGGCGTGACAACGCATCCGCAACCACATTGTGCTTCCCAGGCTTATACATAATCTCGAAGTCGTATTCCTCCAGGAATTCCATCCATCTTCTCTGACAGAGATTGAGATTTGGCTGGGTGGATAGATAGCGAAGACTCTGATGATCCGTATCCAGCTGAAATCTTCTAGCAAGAAGGTAGTGTCTCCAAATACGCACATCGCGGACAACTGCTAACAATTCCTGATCATGGGTAGGGTATCGCTGTTCAGCGTCATTCATCTTCTTTGAATCATATGCAATAACCCTCCCCTCCTGCATTAGGACTCCACCGGTAGCAATCTTACTAGCATCCGTTGCCACTAGTTTATCCTTTTCAGGATCAGGCAAAGTGAGGACTGGTGCAGACGTTAAAGCATCCTTAAGCTTCTGAAAGCCCATCTGGACCTTCGATTTCCAATGTTCCATCCAATCCTTCACCTTCTCGTGCTTTATGAGATCAGTAAGAGGTGCAGCAATTGTTGCAAAATCCTTAACAAATTTTCGATAATATCCTGCTAGCCCCAAGAAACTTCAGATTTCTGAAACATTGCCTATCCCTTACTGCTTCTATCTTTGCTGGGTCCGTAGCAATACCCTCTGCTGAAATGATATGCCCCAAATAATCCACCTTGGGGGTGGCAAACTTGCACTTAGAGAACTTGGCAAAGAGCTGATGACGTCTGAGCTTTTGTAGGGCCAAGCGAATATGTTTCTCATGCTCCTCCAGAGTCTTACTGTAGATGAGAATGTCGTCGAAGAAGATAACAACAAAATCATCCAAGTATTGTCGGAAGACATCATTCATTAATCGCATGAAAGTCGCCGGGGCATTAGTTAATCCAAAAGGCATAACGGTAAATTCATAATGCCCATATCTAGTGCGAAAAGCAGATTTATGGATGTCCTCCTCCTTTATCCTTATCTGATGGTATCCGGAGCGTAAATCAATCTTTGAGAAATATTTGGCCCCTTGCAACTGGTCCATTAAATCATCTGCCCTAGGCAAAGCATAGCGATTTTTGATGGTATGCTTATTGAGCTGCCTATAATCAATACACATCCTCAAGGAGCCATCCTTTTTCTTAACAAAAAGGATAGGGGCGCCAAAAGGCGAAACACTAGGCCGAATGAAACCTAGGTTTAGTAACTCCTGAAGTTGCTTCTTAAGCTCTGCCAGCTCTAGAGGACTCATGCGGTACGGGGCCTTGCTGGTAGGCTTAGTACCTGGTTCTAGAGCTATCTCACATTCTACCCCTCTAAAAGGAGGAAGCTTTTGGATCTCCTCTGGGAAAAGATCGGTAAACTCTCGGAGAAGACTAGCAATCCCCTCTGGCAAGGTGTCTATGATTTGCTTCTGTTTAGCATCTGACTCAATGGATGCAAGCCTGATGACGCAGAGGAGCTTATCCTTGCGTATAGCTTTATCTAACTGCTTGATGGACATAGACTGTATAATAGGGTTTAAGGAGTCACCTTTTATAGTCACGCGGGTTCCATTAGCTGCATTGAAGGTGACTTCCCGTTTCTCGCAGTCTATGTTGGCCTTTGCAGATGCCAAGAATTCCATACCAACAATAAGATCATATTTGCCAATATCCATTAGCTCGGCACCCAAGGCAACTGGCGCACCCGGTACCTGCATCTTAAGGTTAATGCGACGGCCATGAGTGTGTCTGATCTTACCACTGGCTAACGTGACTGGCTTTGGTCGGGATCTCAACGTTTCAAGCTTCAAGACCTGGGCCATTCTAGGAGAAGCAAAATTATGTGTACTTCCCGTATCCATAAGAATTACAAAAGGCTTACTGTCTACTTGACCTATGGTGGAAATGACAAAGAGTGACTTTTCGACATTACCCGGTTTCTATAGCTGCAAGGATATGAGACGCACCGTGAATATACTCGGGAGCGTCCTCCTCGGCAGGTAGTGTTGATTCAAGATCGTCCCAATCGAGGTCAGCCATAGCCAGCTGGGCAGTTTGCGTGACATAAGGACAATTCTGCATGAAGTGCCCGGGTCGCATACACCTGTAGCATGCCTTATCTCGGTAGACTGTTCGAACCTCTTTAGGAATAGGCGTAAAGGTTCGAACTTCCTTGCCGACATTATTCGATTTATCGGGCGTGCTGAAGGTGACTTTCTTTTCCTGGCGGCCATAAGAGTTCTGCTGAGAGGGCCCCGGACTTGGTGAGCGGGGTTTGTAAGGTGTGGACGGGCGTGGCTGCGAGTAAGGAGCATGACGCGGATACTGGTTCCTTGGTGTGTCCTCCTCGAGGCTTAATGCCTTAGCCTCAGCTTCTGCAACTGATTTTGGGTCTATGGCCTTAACCATTCGTTTAATGGATGGGGCCAACCCTTCAATGTAGCCCTCCACTGCCCTCTTTTCATTCATCCCTGGTACATACAGCCTCAGGCGCATGAATTCATCAGTGTAGGCCTGAACTGACATCCCCTTCTGCTCTAACTTGTAGAAGGTCTGGATTTGTTGGCATTTGTGCGCACGAGGCACATAATGCGACTTAAAAGCCTTGGCAAACTTTTTGAACTTGCACCTGCTCCTGTCCAGGTGCTTGGCTCTGGCATAGCCCTTCCACCAAATACGGGCAGCTCCTGTAAGGTTGGTGGTGGCAACCTTTCCTGTATCCTTTTCTGCCATACCATAGGATTTCCCAAACTCCTTCATTTCGTCGAGCCAGGACTCTGCATTCAGCCCGCCTCTAGATTTGCCATCAAATTGGGCTAGTTTCCTATTTTTCCATATACTGGTTATGGCTGTATCAACCGTTTTACGGTACTCCTTGTCCCGGCGATGTGCATGGCCACCGGATGACACCGACGACTCGAAGACTTCGAGAAGAAGGCGGGAGGATGTTGCACCGTCCCCTAGAGGAACCGATGGCGTTTGGAGCGGTGCCTCCCTCGATGCAGTGCGCGGACCGGATTAGTCAGTCGCGAAGGTATATGCGTGGTGGGGACTTGGCGTGCCGGAGGTAACTCCGTCCATCCTCCCTCACAGGCATCTTTGCGGTGGGTTGACATTCAGCACATAAGTCTGCAACTCAACTAGTTGCCTCTT
The DNA here is from genome assembly GCA_021234155.1 of Isoetes taiwanensis. Taxonomy (NCBI): domain Eukaryota; kingdom Viridiplantae; phylum Streptophyta; class Lycopodiopsida; order Isoetales; family Isoetaceae; genus Isoetes; species Isoetes taiwanensis. The sequence continues at coordinate 10,633,046 of JAJEKV010000041.1, forward strand.
CATCAACATAAGTTCCTGCTCAGGGGTTAACCTACTGGCATTCGAGGGTGTCTGCCAGGCGGCGTTGCGTGCACCGTCTATATCGAGCATAACAAGATATAAGCAGAATTTCAACAACATCAAGTCTCACAACAAGATCATTTTGGGTAGTACTGAAGTAAGAGTGAATAAGAGAAGACAAGAGAAAAGATTTTGATTATAAGTCAAAACAACTGTTACATTGAAGAACTTCACACTGAAGGTAGTTATCAACTTAAAGTTATATAATACACAAGTGGATTTAATACATTGGGTATTTCTTTAGTGACACTGAACATAGCACAACAAAACTAAGGGGTCCGGACCTAGGGGTTCGCAAAAGGGTACAGGATCGAATAGCGAACACTTTCACGTACAGCTCTGACGAGCTTGTAACATGCCCAGGCCTGGACGATAACAGGTTGGTAATCCCAGGTGGGGCTAACAATAAGGAGATTGAAAAGCCTCCTTAATGCATAGAAGATTTGCCACAGGTGGTCGTTGGCATCCTCGAAAGCTTCGTGCCTGGACATATCCCAATAGTCCCATGTGCGGCGAAGGGTCTGCTTCAGGTCATCGAAGGCCCGTTCCCTGAGAATGTTAACTACCTCCATCCCCTTGTCTGGATCATAAGGCTCTTCTGGCTCTGTGAGTTCCTCCATCTCATAGTCACCATCTCGCTCCGGGTACTCCCCATATCTTTGGCCGTAATCTTGTTCGGGAGGCCCTGGATCATCCCTTCGTATCAGGTCGGTAATTCGTTCTTCATACTCCTCGAGTGTCTCGTCTGCAAGACAACAGGAATAAATATATATACATTGAACAATTTTCCTATACTCCACTTTAAGGAAGAGAATTGAACATTGAAGAGAAAAGACAACTCAATGGTCTTCAATAGTACAAGAAAATATAAGGAAAAATCCTGAATATATATATGAAAAGAGTACATAGATTATGGGATGGCCCATTAAAGGTAATGGCAATCAAAATTACTTAAAACTAGATACAATTGTCTGCTTAACAAAAACTAGAACTAAGAGGTCGACCCTTCAACATCTTGTGCTTGGGTGTCAAACTCAGGTTCTGGTCGATGCTGCAGGAGTAGCACACTAGGATTAACTGATGAGGCAGCTGATGAAGCTATCTCTGGAGGAACATTTGTAGCCAATGGCGCTGCAACCAGCAGGCTCATGTTCATCCAGGAACCAATATCATGGTCAAATACTGCAATGGCTAGATCACGATTCACCAGGATGACCTGCTCAAGGTTAGGAGCTAACTTCTTATGGCCGGCTGTGGTTGAAAGTGCTCTGAGTGCCCATACAGCCGCCTCTGCTTGAGGTACAATTGCTTTAGCAAAGAAGAGAACCTGTCTGCTTGTGAAAGCCGACAAGAAGAACCGGGTAATATGGCATTTTAACCCCTGAACCATCGGATGGGTTGAAGAGGCCAACTCAGACTCCAAGTTCTGTGGTAGTTCCTCCTCCATGGCAAAATCCTTCTCCTCCTGAGCATACTGGCTCTCATCACATAGATCCTCCATGGTTGGGTCGTCCTCGATCTTGACGACGACATCGTTGATGTTGGGCACATGTGGCCCCGTAGCATGAAAAACCGATTCAGGAATTGAGGATGGAGTACCCTGAATCATTAACTGCCGTAAGGATAACAGTGTGCTGATAGGCTCAACATCAAGAGGCTGATAGTTGAATAGTTGGTGTATCTCTGGCACATAGACGGGACGAGAATAATCAATGAAGTCATGCTGACCCTGACAGTACTCGGCCAGCTCATAGAGAAGATGAGCCATCTTTTGCTTGCCCTTATTGGCGATATGCTGATACGCCCATTGAATGTCGCTCAGCAGCAAATAATCTTGGTCCCCAACCTTGATGGTAGAAAGCGAGCTTAAGCCGACAAGAGCTTGACCCTTACTACGGGGTAGAGGCTTCTCTTTGGCTAATTCCTTCCATCTTACAAAGTCGGCATAGCTTATCTGCTCATCCTCCTCAGGATCTGGAGGAAGTGGGGACTTGGCTTGCTCTAAAGCCGTGTCGGTACCGTCAACATACCTATCCATAATAAGAGCAAGGGCAAACTGGGCCTCAAAGTACAGCCCGTTAGAGCCACAGTCAATAATGGGGGCGTGCTTAGCACGTCTGAGAATGCCCTTAAGAATATCATAACTGTGACGGTCATCCCCAAACATGTGCTCCAAGATATCCCTATGAAGATAGGGTTGAGGCGGCTCCCCGAAAAACTCTGCTTGGAGCAGGATTTCTTCATCATAAAACTCTAGGAAGGTCTCGTAATCAGGGTGTGCGCGCATGTTGTCGATGAGGTCGACTGTACACTGTAGGATCCAAGAGAGGGTAGGGAACCTGGGGATCCCATTGCTCGCCTCCCATGTACCATGCTAGGCGCCCAGCGTAATCCATTACTGCAGACGGCAGATGGGAGGAGGGAGAGAACGGAAGGAGTAAGAAAGTGAATGAAAACCCTAAAGGAAAAATTACTTTTAAACTTCCGGGCACGGCGTTCAAGGCGCCAGCTAATTATGTGTAATTATTTATTTATTTTATTTTATTAATTTTTTTTCCAATATACATAAATATAAGAAAGAAAATCATACGCTGAGATTTGTATTAATATATACCGAATTACATATATACAAAAATGGTGCTTTTCATAATTATGGCCATTCCCCACGGATCCGGCGTGCTAGCTGAAGATCTTTTGTCATAATCGTCACTCGCTTGGCATGGATTGCACATAAGTTGGCATCGCCAAAGAGGGCCACCAGATAGGCTTCAGCCGCTTCCTGGAGTGCTAAGATTGCATGAGTCTGGAACCGAAGATCCGTCTTGAAGTCTTGAGCAATCTCTCGGACCAGACGCTGGAAAGGAAGTTTCCGTAGCAAAAACTCGGTGGATTTCTGGTACTTCCTTATTTCCCTAAGTGCCACGGTACCAGGCTTGTAACGATGCCTCCTCCTAGGTTGGGGTGGAGCTCCAGGAATAGTTTTCCCTGCTGTCCTGGGATGCCGGGCCTTTCGAATGATGTCATCTCGCCGATTGTCCCCTGCAGCCTTATCGACACTACCCCGAGCTTTGAGTTGGTCCTTATACTGGGCACCCGACTTACGGGGCGTCTTCTTCAGTTTTCGGCGAGGAACACGAACTTCCGAAGGTGGCTGATCTTGCTGGCGCCATTCTTCCTCTTCTTTCCTCAACCGCTCCTTTACTGCTTCTGTTGCCTCTCTCGCCCTCTGCTCTGCTTCATCCTGCATTCTCTTCAGGGCTTGCTCCTGTTCTACTTGCTGTTGATGGATAGTATCCTCCCGAAGCTTAGCAGCCTCCTCTGTCAATTGCGTTGCCCTCTGTGATTGCGCCAGGAATGCTGCCTGCTCCTCTGCTCGCTTTTCCCTGGCTATTCGAATATCCGTTCTCCTTTTAAGCTCCAGGAAGTAGCGTGGAGGGTTGGCCTGCATGTCCCGCTCGACGACCCGCTGGAATTGATCCGTGAAGAATGGGGGTGTTCCAGCTTCCCAGATAATACGGTTAGTCTCGTCTTCATATGAAAAAGTTGGGAGGGTGTATGCCCCCCCATCAAAGAGGCACATCCCATTTCCAAGGTAACGGTACCCTGAAGCTGGGTCATCAGATGCAAGCCACTGTAGGTCCGCTTCTTGGGCCATTTGCAGGCTGTTTTGGGCCTGCGTTTGTAGGGCCTCAGCTTCAGCTTGTTCGTCCCCTCCTGGCGGAAAGAACCGTGTATACTTCTGGACACCATCTTCCTGTTCAACTACGATGCAGGTTTCCCGGATGGTGTTGAGCTTAAATACAAAGCGCTCATTATAGCAGAAGAGCGGGTATGGTATCCTAATTCCCTCATAGAAGCGTTTGACAAAGTACTCCAATAGTTCCTCTGTTTTTGCCTCTTCTTCAGGCGATGGGTTTGGGCGTGGCAGCAGTTGGGCCATCAGAGACTCTATAGGGGATTTGGAATAGCGAGGCTTGCGCGTGTAGACCTGCTTGGCTTCCTCCATCCTTAAAAGGTAGGCGCTAGGTGGGCGCTGGGCGAGCGCTTGGGAGAGAAAGGTATGGGACGAGGTTTGGCTATGGCGGAGAGAAGCTCCCAGTTCCGGCAGCTATGACGGCTAGGCGGAGCTCAAGAGGGCACTAAATGTTAAAAAAAAAAAATGAAGGAAAAAGTTACCTTTGACTAACTTTTAAAATTTTTAACCCTAAATTTTTTTAAAAGGAAAAAGTGGCGGAACGCGCTTTTCGAGGTGGCGGGCACCCCCTACCTCGACGTTGCTACGGCCGCTAGAAACATCCGGGTACCCCCTGCCCGCCACTTAGGGTTAGGGTGTCAACAAGGGCACCAAACCCAAGCCAACAACACGAGTCTAATGGGCAAAGCTAAAGGTAAAAGATGGTGGTCAATATGATCGCGTACTCTCTGCAAGTGCACAGCTGAAATACTCCTCTTTAGACAATATACAATAACAGAAAACAGATCCGATGAATACTTGTGCCCTGGAGTACTTTAGAACTCAAACTCAGAATTTTTTCTAAGCACAAATCAGCAACTTACACATTTTTATCACACAACATTTAAACAAAATAGAACATTGCCCATAGATATCAGATTGTTAATGCCACCACAGTTCAAACTTAATGCCTATGATGGAAAGAAAAAGCAAGACAACGATGATCAACATTCAATAGAATTAATTGACACAATTTCAGCTGCTAGAACATTTTTTTTGAGAATAAATTTCATTTTTTTGAGCCTATCCACGGGGCATGTACTTGAATCCATTCACATCCACTTTAAAATTGTGAAAACTCTTTTCAATTAATAATGCCATTCAGTTCACAAACATAATCAGCACAATAGTTATGCTTATCTTCCCACCACGATCATTCATCTACTAAATTTCTTGCAACAAAAAACATTACTGACCTTCTTCTCTATTCTTCAAGTTCTCTTCCCCTCTTGACCTCTCAGTCAAGCTTCCCCTCCTCCTAAACGACACGGGTCCTTTTTCCTTCTCAAAATCTGCCTTAAAAACCTCCCACGACCTTTCTCCTTCTCTCTTACGCACCAAATCGGTTGCTCTCCTTCCATTTCCGGCTCCCCCTTCCATTTCCGGCTGCTCCCTTCCATTTCGGCTCACCTTCTCTTCCAAAACGTGGGAATTGACCTAATCCAGACCTTTGGACTTCAAAAAAATTGGCCCTTTGGATTTCCCATGGTTCTGCTCCTTTTCCATGTTGCATGTGGGTTGCATGCATCTCCTAGGTAGTGTACATATCAACATGAATGCTTCCAAGCATTACAGCTACTTGAAGCCCTCTTTTTTTCAACCTGCTCATGGATTCTCATACCATAATCTATAGCTCCTATGCTGCCGCGTGATCAGAAAATGCTTAAAAATGCGACCTTGTCTGACTGCATTTTTCCATGTTGCATTATCTCAAAAATATCTAGAGCATATATGAAGCACATGTACCTCTTGTGGGTTTTCAATCATGCCACATGCTTTTAAGGTGCTAAAAATTAGTCACGCTAGCCTTTGACCTTAGACACCACAACCAAGCTGGCAACACCGGTCAAAATATCAAAGATTTGCCATAAAATGAAGTTCTGCTCCATTTGAATGCATAGGAACGTCACAACACCATCTTTTTATGATGACTTTGTTAAAAAGTCTGTTGCGCAATGCTTTGACCGCACAACATTATCCCCCATACAAATGGTTCCTCGTCCCGAGGGACTTCTTCAAATGCCTCCATCACGGTACGATCCCCAACTAAATCTCTAACCAGCTGCAGCAACATAACTCAACTTTAGTCCCTGTATACATGCATGAACCTTAAATGATGATCAATGCGCCAATTAAAAGCACATATGCATGCAATGGTATGCAATCATTCTTCAAATCGTTAGGAATCAAATGCTAAGCCAAATAAAAGCACAATATGATAAAAACTTGATGCACTTGAATCTCAATGCTACTATGACAATTTTAACACCATCATTATTAGTAAGCAAAGATCATCACGGTTAGCCTATGATGCTCGTGATAAACTTAAATTTTGCACTATAATCGGCAAGTATCTCAGCCTCCTATGGTTGTAAGCTTCTATAACGAGCTCACTTCCATCCTTCTCCTTTTTTCTTCCTTTATCACTTTCTGTTACACCGATTTTCAGATTTTTTTTTATAATCAAGAGGAGTGGTCCACCTAGGAATTGCATGTGGGATTTAGGTTCTAGAACTTAACCACATTGCATCCCTAGCAAGGCTTAACTCTAAGTACCAATAGTGCCAATGGGATATGAACCCTAAGAGTCTAACCATCTAGCGACTCTGCGTTACTTAACCAAAGACTTAGTGTCGTGCACAGTGGGATATGGACTTGAAAAAAGAGGGCTCCCCTTCCAAACTTAACCACCGTGCCTTCACTCAAGCCACGGGCTCCAAATTATAGAAAGTTACGCTACATTTTAAGTTGTAATTCAGTACCTCTTCATCACGGGTTCTTCTTCTCAACACGAGCATTATTAACACTCTCAGCGATTACATAACCCGTGAGGTCTAAGAGTATTAATCGGCAGATTTTTTCTTTGTCACTAGTTTATCACACCATAAGCAACTTTAAAACCAAATAATGTCCTCTGCTTAAGAATAATCACGGCATTAAAATGGCCGGTTCCCATGTTAATCCAACCACAACCAAATCCTTATCGGGTGCAACTTTTGTCAATGGCTACAACATTTGATCCGCTTTGACATTTTAAAGAATATTAAAATGGGAGATAATGATAAAGAATTCCAACGTGAATTTTGGCATAATGCTAGGGTGGAAGGATAAAACACAGTAATTACGTTCCCGTGATGGCGCTCCTTTCATCTCCATGCAAACAACACTTTAACGAGACTCCATGTTGCAACCAATTTCAGCTCAACTTATTGAAAAGCATTAGTCCCCATCGTAAGTCCTGTAACTTTCTGTTATAACAGACCTAATGTCTGAATAAAGTAAAACAAAAAGCAATTTTAATTTTTTGATTTTTTAATTTTTAGATTTTTATTTATCAATGTGACTATTCTATGAACCTAGATTATGGCCTGCCTCTAACGCTAATTACACACCTTCTAACCTAAATTAACTCTATTAGTCTATGTAGCTAGTAAGCTAGAAAACAAGTAGTTATTACTTACGGACCATTGGGAAGAGGTTCCAATACGGTTTTATATGATATAACTTAAGCACAGAGCCATTAATTCGTGTAGGAAGCTCATAACCCGCCAAATCTGCAAGACTACTGACCCATTAGACAAAATGCGCTTCACTTGGTAAGGTCCAGTCCAACGCATCCTTAGTTTTCTGGCGCTTCCAATGCTTACTATCATAAAAAGCAACACAAGATCATTACGCGAAATTCCTTGAACCTAATATGCCTATCATACCATTTTTTTTTTCGTTGACTTTGTAAGGCTTCTCTTGCCATAAAAGCATGAAGGCGAACCTCATCCAATCTTCCCAAGCTGTTCTAACCTTACCTTGGGGCTCCGTTCTCGTCAAGCTTTTCTTTGGACTGCAACTCTTAATGAAGGTATTTCCAATTCTATTGGTAAAATGGCTTCTTGCCCATATACAAGCATAAATGGTGTGGCTCTTGTTGTTACCTTGTATGCAATTCGATAGGCCCACAAAGCATCTAGTAGCCTCTTATCCCAATCGGCCTTAGGTTAGCATTACATATTTTAGTAATAATGTTGCCTGAGGGTCTTATTAGTCCTTTCTACACTTGGTTTGCTTGTGGATGGTAAGGAGTAGATTTCCTATGGGATATGCCATACCTTTACGTTAATCACGACAATTACCTCATTCAAGAAATGGCGTCCCGCGATTCATTGACCAACTCGATGGGGCACCCAAATCTGATAATCACATTTTCATACAAGAAAGAAGCCACACTTGCTGCATTATCATACCTCAAAGCCTTCGCCTCTGCCCACTTTGTTACATAATCTGTACATACCAAAATATATTCATTCCTAGTCTGCCATGCAGGAGGATTTATTGGGCCTACAAAATCGATGCCCCACTTCTCGAAGGGTAATATGGGAAGTATGGGATTTAAGGGCATAAAGTCTCTCCTCGTAGGTCTTCCTATTCTTTGGCAAGGATCGCATTTCTTCACGTAGTCAGCAACATCCTTGTACAATGTAGGCCACCAATAACCTGCTTGAAGAACCTTCCTCGCTGTAATTTCTGTAGCAAAATGTCCTCCAGCGGGTGCATCATGGCAAGAAGCTATTATAGTTGGTACTTCATGGGAGAACACACATCGGCGCAGCACATCATCCTTCCCAATTTTATATAAAGTACCTGCTAAAAGAGTAAATGTCCGACTTTGCATAACTAACCTTTTGCGCTCTGCAGGCTTCATATCTTCAGAAAACTCCCCTGTGGCTAAAAAATCTGCAATCTCACAATACCAATCAGGAATTGCTGTAACAGTGAACAAATTTGTATCAGGCAGATCATCGTCCACCCCCTTTTCTGCTTCTACATCTACAATTCTTGATAAATGGTCTGCAGCAAAATGTGACTTGCCCGGCTTCACAACAACACGGAATTGGAACTCTTGCAAGATGAGCAACCATCTTGCCACACGACCCGTTCGACAAGGCTTCAAAATAAGATATTTTAAGGCTTGATGATCAACAAAAGAAAACAAATTCTTTACCTAAAAGGTAATGGCGATATTTACGGACGAATAAATCATCCCTAAGCCTTCTCTCTCTCGTAGTAGAGTAATTTTGTTACGCCTTTGAAAGCTGCCGACTTAAGTAATATATTGGATGGTCCCATCCATCTTCCTGCATTTGAGTTAGTATCTTTGCCAATGGCGAATCGGATGCATCTACATGTATATGGAACTCAATGTTCCCAATTTGGAAATTTTAGAATAAGCTGTTTACAAGAGCATCTTTTAAAGCATTAAAAGCATCTTCACATGCAGTCCACTTATATTCAATACCTTGCTTCAAAAGGGATGTCAATGGTACTACTTTATCGCATAATGCGGGATAAATCTTGATGGTAGCCTACATGGCCCAAAAATGCTTGAAGTTGCTTCACGTTCTTAGGAGGTTCTAATGCTAAGATAACACCCACCTTAGCTTTGGATCTATAGCCAAGCCCTCTCTGGATACAATACGTCCTAATAAAATGCCATGAGTTCTGACCAAAGCACATTTTAAAGGATTAAGGGAAATACCATATTGGCGACATGGTGCAAAACATTTTTCTCAAGCAAGATCGTGAGTTAGGGTATTGCTAAAAAAACAGAAAAAATCATCCAAAAATGTTTCCATGAACTCCTTAAGATATTCCTTAAAAGGCTGCTTTGTCACAACACGTTGAAATGTCGCGAGGCGTTGCACAACCCGAAAGGCATTACCGCGATACATGAAACATCCCCGATACGTAACAAAAGTAGTTTTCCCATGTCCCTTGGATCGATACTAACACTGGTTATAACCCGAAAATCCATCTAGAAATGAGTATAACTCATGCCACCTTACTTGAATCTAAAAGCGAGAATCAGTAAAAGGAACAGGGAACCCATCCTTAATAGTGATTGCATTCAAGCTTCTATAATCCACACAAACCCATAAACTTAAATTCTTTTTGGGCACAATAACAATTGGGGATAACCACTTTCGCTATTATCATTTGGAACAATAAACCCGGCATCAACCATATTGTCAATTTCTTGCTTAACAAGGTTTGAATAATGTGGGTTCATCTTATAGGGTCTTTGTCTCCGCAGTCACGGCATCTTCTTTCAATACTATTCTATGCAAACATAATTCAGGAGAAATACCTCTAAGATCTTGATCTGACCATGCAAATATGTCTCGATATTCCTCGGAAGATGCATATAGAGCTCACGTTCTTCACCAACTAGTTGAGCTCCAATTTTAACGATCTTTGGCACTTCCAATGTCCCTAGGTTCACCTCTTGCAAGGTTGGCGGTCTAAGCATTTCTTGACACTCTCCACTTAACTGATTTGCGGTACTTCTCTCAACTTTGACTCGAAATTTCATACCTTGAAAAATGAGATGGGTAATCTTCCTCTTCCATAATATCTTCCAATGTTTGCTCTCTTTGTAATAGCCTCACGGCCCACCTCCATTGGTAAATTCATCCATTCTTACGCGCCACGCTAGAGGTATCATCCCTATATGGAGGTATTAATAATTTATCATAACCTTCATTTTCTATACGCATTAGTGCTGCCTCATAATCGCTAGGATCGACATACAATCCTCCTCTTCTCCTTCCAAGAACTTCATTACTACTTCCATGGTCATCTTACATTTGGTTTTGGCTTAAGGTGTACCTGAATTTTAACAGAAAAAGTTACCATCTCCAATGTGCAAGTACCACTGTTGACCCGGTCATGTTTGTACGAGCTTGCAATAACCATGGCCTACCTAACAATAAGGGATAAGTGAAATCGCCATCGTCATCACGCAAGACTACATAATCAACAAAGAAAGTAATACCAGCTATTTTAGTTTTTATTCACATAACGATTCCCGGTGGTTTTACTCTTCTTTGGTCAGCCATCCTTACTACAAAGTGCCTTTGGAGTAGGTTCGATAATCCCAACTTCTTCAACATTGATTACGGCATAATATTAACTCCTGACCCGCCATCAATGGTACAATTACAAATTAGTTGCTCATTAATTTCTGCATCTAAGCGGGGAGAACTCATATCAGCAATTATAGGCCAAAGCGAAATTAACCACGACTTCCTTATCGTCTTCATAGCTGCCATTAACACCTTCCTACAACTTCGGCAAGCTCCAACAATTGACCAAAAAGTAATAGAAGGCTCTTTGCTTATCTAAATCGATGGGATATCATATGGTTTCTCTTGTTCAGTTTAACACTCTTTTAAACTTATGTTTCTTCTCTCTACTCACATGTTTCTTTGTACGGACAACTTCAAATTAATTCGATGATTATTTTGCCCACGCTAGGTTGAGCCAGATCCTCCTCATTCTCAAACAATATTTGAGTATCTAAGTCCTCCTCCGGATTTTCCAACTGCGTGATTGAATTTGCACACAGCTTGAATCCGGGATGTACATCTTTGCTTTTGAGACAACCCCATTGAAGTCCTCCGTTTTATTTCTTAGTTCCCAAGCTTGTCTTCTAGTCTCCACTTGATATCTTTGATGCTTACGGGTTAGTAACAAAAGCTGCCCACAATGTCTATTATTGGCTCCTTCCCTTTATATTCTACATTTTTCTTCCTTTGGTGGTAGCCTATGAGGGCAATTATCTTGTGTATGTAGACCTTGGGTTTGACAAATACCACATATAGGCTGATAGCCTACGGTTTCTGAGGGTTTGGACGGTGAGTTGCAATATGCCCTAGTTCTCCACACCTATAGCATTGAGGAGGTCCTCTTCTAAGTACGTGGGGCCTAGGATCTCTACTAATAGGTTGTGGTACTGCAGTGTAGACAGCAGCATCATACATCGGTTGTGCTTGATACCCTGAATATTGAGGAGAGGTAACGACTTGAGTTTGGGGTCTTGTCAACCCAATTCCCATTCACGGGCGTAAATGAAAACACTCCTCTGTCCTATGGTTGGTTTTCCCACAGTTCTGACAAGGAGGAGGTCTGAAACCAGCAGGTTTAAAATCAGCAGGCGTTGGACATTCGTTTGGAAGGTGGCCATAACCCTTGCATTTAATGCACCACATGTTTGACCTTTCCTTAGAAATTTGAGGCTTAGATTCTAGCCCCTTCACCCAATTTAACTGCAATTCCGTCATTTGCTTGGTCAGAGTTTCAACTAAATCCTCCTTGACTTTAGCAATTTTGGCATCCACTGATAGTTCAGGTCCTGTCATTGGCATAGCTGGCTGAGGCATAATAGAGGCTCCTGCTTGTGTTTTGCTGTAGTCCAAAGTACCCATAGCAGAAGGGAACATATTAAAAGGCATATTGACGAGCGGATTTACCTCTGTTATAGATGGAAACATTGGTGCAGCTGAAGCAACAACTGGTGCCACTCCTCCCAACACGGATGGTAGAGCCATTCACGATGATAATAATAACGTGCCATTCCAATTTTCGCTTGCTCCCAACTTGATGCTATCATAATGGCTGCTTCTAAAGTACTTGGAGTCTGCCCCTTTGTAAAAAAACCAATGTCAGGAGGCAGTCCATTAGTAAAATACCTTACTTGATCCTCTGCAGAAGGCGTGGGATCTTTCTTTGCCACCAATCTCCTAAATCGAATGACATAACTTTGCAAACTTTCTCCAGGTAAGAGTTTGATATAATTTAATTCATCACTCACCCTTTGCGCAAAACCTACGGGCCTGAATGCATTTAAAAACCCCTTCCTTAGCTCATCCCAACTTACGAATGGTGTAACATCCTTAGCGGCTCTGTACCACTCTACTGCACCATCTTGTAAAGTTCTTTGGAAATAACCGTAACCCTCAGCGTTGCCATCCTCTGGTTAAGCCTCACTTATGGTCAAAAATGCACGCATGTGAATCGGCGTCTATACCTCCTAAAGGCGAGAAAATTTTAGGTATCTCATTTTTCGTTGGCACTTGCCATGCTAGTATTTATTGGTTACGATATAGTGGGTAAAGAAATAGAACACAGCGTACTAGGCTCTAAGTCAATATTAAACTCTACCTCACGGTTGCTTGCTCTCGGGACTTGGTGTACACCTGAAATCGGATGCAATCTCACACTTGTGTGTTTGCTCAACTACTAATGGAGGATGCTCTAAAGATCTCCATAATTTTTCCTTCAATGCACTTCTTTCTTCTCTTTCCTTTGCTCTCAAATTCCGCTCCTCTTGTTGAAGTCTCTTAATCTCTTCACTTTTCTCTCTTGTTGTAAAATTCATTCACCAGCATTAGTAACCTATAGCGATTGCCCAATGATTCTCGAATGCCCCCAAAATATGTCAACAAGGGCACGCGAAACCCAAGCCAACAACACGAGTCTAATGGGCAAAGCTAAAGGTAAAAGATGGTGGTCAATATGATCGTACTCTCTGCAAGTGCATAGCTGAAATACTCCTCTTTAGACAATATACAATAACGTAAAACAGATCCGATGAATACTTGTGCCCCGGAGTACTTTAGAACTCAAACTCGAATTTTTCTAAGCACAAATCAACAACTTACACATTTTTATCACACAACATTTAAACAAAATAGAACATTGCCCATAGATATCAGATTGTTAATGCCACCACAGTTCAAACTTAATGCCTATGATGGAAAGAAAAAGCAAGACACTGATGATCAACATTCAATAGAATTAATTGACACAATTTCAGCCTGCTAGAACATTTTTTTTTTTAGAGAATAAATTTCATTTTTTTTTGCAGCCTATCCACGGGGCATGTACTTGAATCCATTCACATCCACTTTAAAATTGTGAAAACTCTTTTCAATTAATAATGCCATTCAGTTCACAAACATAATCAGCACAATAGTTATGCTTATCTTCCCACCACGATCATTCATCTACTAAATTTCTTGCAACGATAAAACATTACAGACCTTCTTCTCTATTCTTCAAGTTCTCTTCCCCATTCGACCTCTCGGTGTGGGCAGACTTCCCGCTCCTCCTAAGCGACACGGGTCCTTTTTCCTTCTCAAAATCTGCCTTAAAAAACCTCCACGACCTTTCTCCTTCTCTCTTCTGCACCAAATCGGCTGCTCTCCTTCCATTTCCGGCTGCTCCCCTTCCATTTCCGGCTGCTCCCCTTCCATTTCGGCTCACCTTCTCTTCCAAAAACGTGGGAATTGACCTAATCCAGACCTTTGGACTTCAAAAAAATTGGCCCTTTGGATTTCCCATGGTTCTGCTCCTTTTCCATGTTGCATGTGGGTTGCATGCATCTCCTAGGTAGTGTACATATCAACATGAATGCTTCCAAGCATTACAGCTACTTGAAGCCCTCTTTTTTTAACCTGCTCATGGATTCTCATACCATAATCTATAGCTCCTATCTTTCCGTGATCGAAAAATGCTTAAAAATCGACCTTGTCCCCATTGCATTTTTTCCATGTTGCATTATCTCAAAAATATCTAGAGCATATATGAAGCACATGTACCTCTTGTGGGTTTTCAATCATGCCACATGCTTTTAAGGTGCTAAAAATTAGTCACGCTAGCCTTTGACCTTAGACACCACAACCAAGCTGGCAACACCGGTCAAAATATCAAAGATTTGCCATAAAATGAAGTTCTGCTCCATTTGAATGCATAGGAACGTCACAACACCATCTTTTTATGATGACTTTGTTAAAAAGTCTGTTGCGCAATGCTTTGACCGCACAACATAGGGTTTTTTTTTTTTTTTTTTTAAGGTGGCGGGCACCCCCTACCTCGAGGTCGCCACCGTCGCCAGCAACACCCGGGTACCCCCTGCCCGCCACTTAGGGTTAGGGTTTCACACCGGGTACACGTACCATTATTCTACTTAAACCACGTTAAAGCAATCATGACGGCATCTACTACACCATCCAAATCTCATACTACTCCAAAATCCTCACTCACTAGCTAACGATCTAACGAGTTAGTATGTGGCCAGTGCAATAGTTTGGCTTCCCAGAACCATGCTCTGATACCACCGTGGCGCCCGGAATATATCGACCCCCGTTTGTATACATACGGGGACTTTCCCCTCCCATTGCGACCATCTCGCCATGAGCAGGGCCCTCCGTCTATCCCGGGCCATCTATGGAAAGATGCCCGAGTGAAGGACACTGGGAGGTGTCATTATTACCCACGCCTTCAATGGGACTCCTACGTCATGGAAGCGTGAATACATGTTAGCACACAACATAAATTATATATAAATAACCACCTCGAAGGGTGGCACATCCATCCAAATACCACGGCAAAGAATATGCATCTAATCCTAAGGAAAACACCCCAAACCCATGGTTCTACCCCAGCTCAGACTCCAGTGAGGATCGACTGACGGCTAGGTCTCAAGAGATCAGCAGACCGAATCTTGACATGGCGTTGGCTGGCATAGAACATCGGCTAGGGTTGTCCACTCCATCCGCCCCTCCTGTGCACACTTTGCAGATGAGTCGAATCATGCTATGGGATCACTATAGCCTTCCCGACCACCTTGACTCAAGGTATCACCCTCTGAGCCTACTACGGGGGTTCATGAAGCCCCGTCCAGATGAGGCAGGTCGGGGGAGGCGTCCCTTCGGGGATCCGCGGGGTTCCATGGGTGAGCTAGAGAATACGTGCGCATCGGCGACCCCGCATCCGTGCAGACTTACTCACCCTAAATCTACTCAAAGTGCAAGGTGCTCCATACGGATCACACCTCTACACCCGAGGAGTGTCGGACCCATACCCGGCCCTCTCGGGCTGGCTCAGGCCCTAGCCCACTGTAGGAGTCTCGGGGAGCCTTTTATGTTCGTGCAAGACCCTCCCCCCTTCTTCACCACTTGTGTCCCTTGTTTGGTGCTAAGCACGACTCGATGGTCTCTTGTGCACAGGCCGCATCTAATGGGAATATTACAGGGCTCTATCTAGGAGCATACTATTATACATGAGCTCAGGGGTCTCTACCCCCCTTATTCCCCCCATTTCCAGAGTAAAGCTATGCAAAGAACTATCAATCCATCCTTTAAGAGCAAGACCAGAATCAGAAATAAAGAGAACTCACCTTTACAATCAAGGGTTAGTTCCTACAAGTAAAACATAGAGAGAACAGAGAAGCAAACACAACCAGTGCCCAACAGGGGCGCTACCCTAGAATTCACAGGCTATACTAGCCACCCACCTGAGTTCCGGCTGGACCCGTTATCATTTGGTGCTTCCATCTTCCTGGGTCTTGGTGCTCAGCTTCAGCTACACAGGTAAAAGTGCTTGGTATGGTGGCGCTCAGCTTGGCAGGGGTAGGCGCTCAGCTCGTGCTCCTTTTTGGACGAATTTTGGGAGTCAATTAGGGATAGGGATCAGGTTGACAACCCAATTTCGAAGTCCCCATGCTGGCCAATAGATTTAGGCCAGGTGGCGCCTTCCCAAAGCATTAATTAACCTAATTAATCCATTTAGACCTTAATTCCCTAAATTATAGGTTATTATCTTTAATAGCTAATTTAATCCCTTTTAGGTCAACCCCCTAGGTTACAGTACCCCATGGTGGCGTACCTTTGATGGGTGACGTGTCCGTATATCGTATGAATACGTTACATATACCGTATAAATACGTGGAACGTCACAATGGAGGTACTCATTAAATCAGGTAAAGCAAAGTAAATTGGAGTTAGCAACCATGGCATTCATCACTTAGAAGAGCTTTTTGCTAATTCATTGGTACGGCCATCTGTAAAGCAGATAGGATATTTAACATAAGCATATATGTTTGTGTTTATGTCATATCTTTATTTTCTTCTGTCTTGATGCACAGATAGCAATCCACCCTTTAAATACCAGACTACATTTGGTTAAGTTCTGTCAGGAACATGGAATTATTCCAGAAGCATATTCTCCTCTTACTACAGGGAATCATCTTGCTAATCCAAATTTCCTAAAGGTGAGTCTCCTCTATTCCGCATGACAATTAATGGTTTTGTGGTCCATTCTTATATAAGCTACAGATTGCAGCAAAATACAATAAGACATCTGCCCAGCTTCTCATAAGGTGGAGTCTATAAGGTGAAGTCTATAAGCTATCACAGATTGCAGCAAAATACAATAAGACATCTGCCCAGCTTCTCATAAGGTGGAATCTACAGAAAAAACTATGTTGTTTTGCCCACCATCAAGAATAGCAGAAAATTCTCAGGTTGCCTTCTTATCATTAACCTGTTATGTCATATTAGTAACAGAGGAATTAACAAGTGCATTTATTCTAATTGTGCCCAAATTTGCAGCATATCATCTCTCTATAGAATTGAGCTATGGCCAGGTGATTCGTTTGGAAATTTTGCAGCATATCATCTCTCTATAGAATTGAGCTATGGCCAGGTGATTCGTTTGGAAATTTATAACATATAAAGCTTGAAGACAGTTTGTTTGAAGACGCTTCTTAGCAAGGTATGTAATTAATAGATGTGTCTAGCTTCTTTACAAAAGCTCTTGCTCCATATATACCTTGCAGGATTATGATCAAGCTAAGCACTGTCTTCATATTGCTCATACCACTCTGTTTGGTCCTTCAAGCAGCTATCCTTTTGGTAAACTTTACAGGTACCTTTTGTTTTTGCAGCTTAAGATTTTGTGTTATATAGGCTTTTCCAGTCATATGATTATTTGCCTTATTCTTTCTAGGTTCTATCTTTTCAAGACACGAACTTCGAATAGAAGGTTGGTTCACATGGTAAGTTTTCATATTGGAAATTTTGGTGCCACAGGGTAGATCTAGCGGAGAGCTTTTGAGGAGACCAAAGACTGCACATGAGAGAGTTGAGCCTGCAAGTGAAATAACGGTGAGCTCAAGTACAGTGGTGATACAGTTTTTGATAATGAAATATTTGGCCCCGCTGGAAAAATCTAAAGCAATTGATTGATATTGTGGTACTTTGGCTATTCTCTTGATGAAGAAAGCCAGACTAGCGTTTGTATACTAATTCTATTTCGAAGTGTAATAAATGTTCAGAACCTACAATAACCCGTGATCAGATATACATATACATAACTTAAAAGAAACAAGGTTCCCAACATTGTCAGCTGGTCAAAACCTCTACCCATGTAATTCATAATGACGCTTGAGATTCCTTTGCCCATCTCCCTAAAATGAAGCTTGAGATTGGTATTTATGTATTGCCCCCCTCCATTTTAATTCCTAAATGTTAAAACTAGAAATGGTGCATTGATATAACTAAAGACTTTACCCCATCCACAAATTGCCACATGCTTCAACACGAAACAATAGTTGATTTTTATCTCATTAACTGCATACCTTAAACCTTTCAATAGTACAAGTAGTTTAATAAACTTTACGATGATTTCCTTGCTTTATTGTTTAAGAAAGAAGTCTTACTCACATCCCTCTTCCTCCCTATGGGTGTATGCATGCACTATTTATGGAGCCATTGCTTTGGAAGTAAAGAAGTCTTACATCCCTCTTCCTCCCTATGGTGTATGCATGTACTATTTATGGAGCCATTGCTTTTGAAAGGACTTCCAACGCCATCGACCATGATGAAGCACAAATTATGTGCACCGCATTAAGAAACGATGTCTTTTCATTTGATGTGAACCCTATCCTTTTACCCTTTACTGCGTTGACCTTCCTTTGCTTATAAAATACCAAAAAATAAAAACAAAAAAAGTTGCCTATAGAATACAAGAGTAAAAAACACCATTCACTTTGCTTATAAAATACCAAAAAAAAAAAAAAGAAAAGAAAAGTTGCCTATAGAATACAAGAGTAATTATAACAAAAAACACCATTGCAAATGATGTGGCCTCAGAACCCATGGTTTGGGTACACTTAGCTGAGCTCATGTGCTTAGCTGCTTGTTATTATGTTTGTTGTGTTTTTGTTATGTTGATATTCTTTGTTTCTTTTGTTACTGTCATCGGGCTTACGCCCCATCTTTTGTATTGGGTCCCATAACCCGATTGGGTTTTCGTGGACGTTAAAAATCTCTATCTATCTATCTATCTATCTATCTATCTTTATAACCACAAATATCACAAGACTCCAACTCAATACATTCGAAATACACTCTCAAAATAGTTCCAACATCCATACTCACACACGTCTACATCGACATCTATATCGCATTATCACTCTCTCTATAACAGGTATTAGCTAATATCATCTTCATATAATAAATTTCAACTTGGAACATCATCATATATTTCAATATCTAGAATAATAATTGAGGATTTCTTTTTGAACTTTTTGGATGTAATCATTCATGCCCTCTATCACTACCTATTTAGTCCAATCAAATATAGCGCATTAACTTATATTTGTACGTATGCCCGGCAACGCCGGGCATTCGTTACTAGTGATTTTTAAATATCCGGGCATTCGTTACTAGTGATTTTTAAATATGAAATACGATTTTGCCTCAAGTTTTGAGGGAATATTGAACCTTTATACGACTTTGCCTAAGATTTTAAAATATGAAATACGGGGGTTCGAACCTCTACCAAAATAACTCAATGTCTTAATAAGACTACTTTAACCATGTACCCAGTGAGCTAATGTAATTATTTTTTATCTTGAATCTATGTTTTTTTTTATAACAACCTATTCAATTGTTTTAGGGATATATAGTCTATGGTTTCAAGAATTGTTATTTTTATATCCATATCAAATCCCCCTAGAACTTTGTTTGCTACATATTCTAAACAAGGTGCACCCTGACCCTGGACTATCACAGTCGTCGGATTCGTCGATCCTACGATCCAGATCATATGTTGGGGCCTTTGGGCACCTCTCGTTTCTTTATCATTATTTATGATTGGAGGCGCCTATGATTTTGAAATATGAAATACGATTTCGACTAAATTTTGGACCTCTACACGGCTTTGCCTAAGATTTTTAGAATATGAAATACGGCGGTTTAAACCTCTATCAAAATAACTCAATGTCTACTTTAACCAATGTACCCAGTGAGCTAATGTGATTATTTTTTATCTTGAATCTATATTTTTTTTTTATAACAACCATATATTTATGATTGGAGGCGCCTATGATTTTGAAATATGATAAACAATTTCACCTAAGGTTTTGAGGGAATATCGAACCTCAATACGGCTTTGCCTAAGATTTTAGAATATGAAATACAGGGGTTCGAACCTCTACCAAAATAACTCAATGTCCTAATAAGACTACTTTGACCAACGTACCCGGTGAGCTAATGTAATTATTTTTTATCTTGATTCTATGTTTTTTTATAACGACCTATTCAATTGTTTTAGGGATATATAGTCTATGGTTTCAAGAATTGTTATTTTTTACATCCATATCCTGGAATCCCTTGCGACATATTCTAAACGAGGTGCACGCTGGACTATCACAATCGTCGGATTCGTCGATCCTACGACCCAGATCGTATGTTGGGGCCTCTGGGCACCTTCTGTTTCGCTTATAATCATTTATGATTGGAGGCATCTATGATTTTTAAATATGAAATACGATTTTGCCTCAAGTTTTGAGGGAATATCGAACCTCTATACGGCTTTGTCTAAGATTTTTAGAATATGAGGCATGTAAACTTGCTTTAACTCATTAGTCCAAGCCGCATCCTTTAAAAAGGGATTTGACTCGACAAGAACAAGTTGTTATTCCTAGCAGATAGAAGATCTTTTGTCTTCATAGCTCCATCCAAGAAGCCGTTAGAGTTAAACTAGATGATGAGGGAACAGATTTTCCTTAATAAAACATGGGCTGGATAACCCATGGGTGGAGGAAAATCTGAAGACACCTGAGAGGCGTGGCAACGTGTGTTTTGTGGCTCCATTAATGGCTCCACAACCGACTTGGTGTGTCGTCATGTGCTCAGCTGGGGTACTTGGCTGCCCACCTGACCTGGTTGTGCCGTGTTGGTTGGCTCCTCCATTGTGGTCACCCACCCGGCTTGGTGGTGCCGTTTGTCCACGGATCGGTTAGTTGGCTGCCCACCCAACTTGGTGATGTTGCGTCGGTTGGCTTTTGGGTTGTGGTCGCCTTTGGTGTCCCTGGCTGGTCCTCCTTGGGCAAGTCACGGCTGGTTTGGCTCTTTCCTATGGCTAGGTTAGTTGGCTAGAATGCCACTCTTCTCGTGTGCAGCATCTACAAATTTCAAGGAGCTTGCTTTCTATATACTTCAAAGGTTAAAAAGGATAGATAGACAGATCAAGTTTAATGCCCGAACCGAAACTTAACTTTTCCCCGTGCATTTATTGGCTCCCAATTAAATACACTTAATGGGAAGTTTTCATTTTATGTTTGGGGCTGTTGATGGGAGGAATATTCCTCCCTTTATGCCAAATGAAGGGCCTTCTGTTTTTTGGACGCAAGACCCCATACAAATTTCAAAGGTGTAGAATCGCTACACATCACCATTGAAAAGAAATTGGTCTACAAAAAAAAAAAAAAAAAAAAAAAAAACCAGCCGTAAGCGCAGCCTGCCGGAATGAATCCTGACGATCAGGAGCGCATGAATCCACACTATCAATCCTCACCTCTGCCTTCTTACCTGCCTTCCCGACCCCTGCCTTCTAAATCCCGACCTCTGCCTTCTTACCCTGCCTTCTAAATCCACACTAAGCATCAATCTGGCAGATGCTTCCAAAACCAGCCTTCTTACCTTTGCTTGAGCAACACTGTTTCAAGGCCACCATGATCCTTTAATTCGGCATTCTACAGACCTGAGGGTCAAATTTGGAGCTGCCCGGATCTCGTTTGGCTGCCTTCACAATCACGTTTACCGTTTTCAAGGTGGTTTTTTTTTTCTTTTTTTTTTTCCAACCACCTCACTCCTTGATGGGTTTGGTGGGAAGCCCAAGGGCCGAATCCCCTAATCGGCTCACCTCCCAGCAGTTTGATTCCCTCTGGGGTTCAGTTCGATGGCAAGGGCAGGCCATGTCTGCGCTAAAACCAGAGCCATCGTTGGCTCTTGGTGGACTGGCTCCCCCTAATCCCATCTGCATCCTTTTTCTGTTTGAACCTCCTAAGTTTCAACCTGTTGCAAAAGATGGCTGCCCCTCCGCTTTCATTCGGCGCACCTACAAAACCGTAGAATCCAGTGGAAAAAAGAAAGTGGCCCCGGCGCTATCCACTCCCTATAATTTAGGATGGAAATTCGCCAACCATGGCAACAATGAACTTGCACACACATCAAAATTAGAAATTAGACCTCTAAATGGAAACAAGCTGCTCAAACATGCCAAATTATACGGCCTCACATACAATACAATACCAGAATCATAGTTCCCACCATTGCGAGAATACCCTCCCCAAATACCAAACGAATTGGGCAAACTTAATGGACACATACCCAGATGAGACCTGCCCCACCACTATACATGGCTAAAGTGGGTTCTCCCCCACTAACTTATAATGATGGTCCCCCACCATCATACATGGCTGAAGTGGGGTTCTCCCTCACTAACTTACACTTACAATCATGGTCCCCCACCACAATGACAATGGCGGTGCTTGTCACATGGGTGAAGTGCCCCCCCATACCCAACAATGACAATGACGGTACTGTCACAACGAGACATTGACCTTATTGAGCAAACTTTCTTCTTTGAACACCACATTATACCAGAAAAATTACACGTGTGATTCTAAGATGATATTCTAGACATACTAGATACGGAGTGGTCTAAAAAACGGGTGATGGGCACTTATGCCGCCCCTAGATGGACGAAAGAACCATCTTGGTTAAGTTGGATGCAATATCCGTCAGGTTAGCACGTTCGTGTTTTCTGACCTTCGCACTTGATCTCATGTAAAACTTTCTATCTCAGGTTGTGGCTATCATAGCTCCCTCAATCTTGCTGTTCAAAGATTCACTATCCGTATTCGGATCCATTCACAGGATGCTGCTAGTTATGCTTCTTTATTACGGAATTATGATGATATCAAAGGTCTGCCACAAAGGAAAGTAATCCACACCAGAATTATCATACATGGGCTTCATCAGGAGGTTATTATAGGGAATTCATTAATTGAAATGTATTGGAAGCTCGGGGCTCTGCAGGATGCTCATTTAGTCTTTGATACTATGTGCCCTGAGACTAGAAACATATTTTCGTGGACTGCCATGATTGCAGGTTGTGTGAACACCGGCCATGAGAGAGAGGCTCTTCAACTGTTTTATGGAATGCAATTGGAAGGACTAAAACCAGATAAAGTTGTCTTTGTAATTATTCTCAAAGCTTGCTCTGCTTTAACAGCTTCAGGGAAGGGTAAGTCCATCCATTGTGCTATTATTGGTACTGGGTTTGAAACTGATAACGACGTGGCTTGTGCACTTACCACCATGTATTCAAAATGTGGAAGCATGCAAGATATTTGGAATGTTTTCAACAGCATTTCTCCTAGGAGCAGTATAATATGGAATATCATAATATCTACAGTTTGCCTTCATGGACACGGCAAGAAAGCTTTCCAACTTTTTCAGCTAATGCAGCAGGAGGGAGTAAGTCAAAATGAGATTACGTATACCAGCATTTTTAATGCATTTTTGTCTCCTACATCTCTAGCAGGGGGTACACTCTTCCATGCTCACGTTATCCATGCCAAAATTGTTCCAGGTGTAATACTTGCCAATGCCATTATACATATGTATTGCAAGTGTGGGTATATAGAGCAGGCAAGGAGCATCTTTCACAAAATGGAGGAACAAGATGTGGTGTCATGGACAACAATGATTACTGCATTTGTTCAGCATGATTGCAGCAAGGAGGCACTTAAACTCTTCAAACAAATGCAGATGACATCTGTAATTCCTAATGAAAAGACTGTTGTTGCCGTCCTTTCTGCATGTGCCATTTTGACATCTGTCGTACTGGGCAAACTGATCCACGCATACATAATCTTTAATGGACTAGAGTCAGATGTTGTGGTAGGAAATGCTTTGCTAAATATGTACAGTAGGAGTGGAAGTCTGTGGGAATCTCAAAACATGATTGTAAGAATGCAAAGGAGAGATGCCATATCATGGAACACTATTATTCAAGCATGCGCCCAGCAAAAGCATGATAATGATGCACTCCTACTATTCAGACACATGCTTTGTGAAGGGACGAAGCCCAACATATCCATAATTATTGCCATTCTTAGGGCATGCTCAAGCTTGACAGCATTAGGTACAGGTAAGTTTGTTCATTCCATTATATTGAAACAGGGATTGGGTTCAGAAAATGCGGTAGCATCTGCCATGCTGAACATATATAGTACTTGTGGTAGTCTGGAGGACCTCTTGAGCACGTTTGATGTAATTCCTCAACAAACAGTTTCTTTGTGGAACAATGTAATCGCTGCATATGGGAAACATGGTTCTAACAGAGAGTTCTTTCAAGTATTTCAACAGTTGCGTCAGCAGATAGAACCAAGTGATGTTAGCTTTGTAGTTATTCTTGATGCATGTGTCTTTTTAGAAGATTTACCTACGGGTAAGTTTATTCATGGTCACTTACTTGCAACTGGTTTTGAGTCACATGTTATTATAGAAAATGCTTTGTTAAATATGTATGCAAAATGTTCAGGTCTACATGATGCATGTGAAATTTTTAATCAAATGCTTTATGAGCATGTGGTAGCATGGACAACCATGATTGGAGCATATGCTGAAAGTGGACATGTCAGAGAGGCATGCCGAATATTTCAGCAAATGAAGCAGAATTATATACGGCCAAATAATGTCACATTCATCAATATCCTTAAAGTATGTTCTTGTCCTGCAAACCTTTCAAGGGTTAGAGCAATACATGCATGCATTATTAAGCACAATTTTGATTTAGACTCTTGTTTGGTGACTGCACTTCTTACTGGCTATGCAAATTGTGGGAGTGCAGGTGATGCACATCAGGTGTTTGAGACCTTAGATTTTCTAACGATTTCTTCATGGAATGCCATGATTGGGGCTTGTGCCCAATGCGGATACTATAAGTGTGCTTTTAAGCTCTTTCAAGTGTTGCAAATTGGAAAGTTAATTCCAAATATCATCACCTATGTAAGCACTTTAAATGCTTGTTATAGTCCAGAAGATTTGGCACAAGGGAAATGGGTACATGCAGGTATTATTTGTAGTGAGATTCAATCAGATATAATAGTGAAAAATGCTCTCATCAATATGTATGGGAAGTGTTGTAGTTTGGATGAGGCAGATAAAGTGTTTGAAATGGCCATCGAAGATGGTATGGTATCCTGGAACTCTATTATTATTGCATACAACCAAGTGGGATATGAGAAATATGTTTTCATGCTATTTTGGAGTATGCATGTCCAAGACATCCAAGCCAATGAAATAACATTTACCAGCGTTCTAAATGCATGCAGTAGTCAAGAAAATCTTGCAAGAGGAAAGCTAATTCATGCCTGCCTTGATATCATCGAGTCTGTTACAAATGTTATTGTGGGTAATGCTTTACTCAATATGTATGGAAAGCATGGAGATTTGTATGATACATGTAGGGTTTTTGAGGGCATGCATCAACATGACACTATATCATGGAACACTATGCTGATGGCGTGTTGTCAAACAGGTCATAGCAGTCATGGCCTTGAACTTTTTGCCAGAATGCGGATGGAAGGTACGAA
The DNA here is from genome assembly GCA_021234155.1 of Isoetes taiwanensis. Taxonomy (NCBI): domain Eukaryota; kingdom Viridiplantae; phylum Streptophyta; class Lycopodiopsida; order Isoetales; family Isoetaceae; genus Isoetes; species Isoetes taiwanensis. Next base: position 10,658,407 of record JAJEKV010000041.1, read on the forward strand.
GCCTGATGAAAGTACGTTCTCCACCATCCTTGGTGCTTGCGCCAATCTAGCTGCCCTGGAGTATGGTCAACTGGTTGCTGAATGCATTAAAAATAGTGGCTTAATTTCAGATATTGCTGTGGACAATGGTCTTATAAATATGTATGGGAAGTGCGGCTGTCTTGAAAATGCAAAGGAGGTATTTGATGCAATGCCCCAAAGAGATAGTGTATCGTGGAGTGCCATGGTTACTTCATATGCCCAACATGGGAAAGCTGACATGGTTATACAACTTGTCCAGAATATGCATCAAGAAGGCATCACACCTACGGCAGTAACTGTTGTTAGCATTCTTGCTTCTTGCAGCCATGCTGGATTTGTAAATGACGGATGCCATTATTTTACTTCAATGAGTGAACTTCATGGCATAACATTGATAGCTGAGCATTATAATTGCATGATATATGTGCTTGGGAGAGCAGGTAGATGGGATGAGGCAGAGGAATTTTTGTGATGTATGCTGAGATATCAGGCGTGGGTTTTTGTTTTTAGCAGACCAGTCCAACCTTGCATACAACCTGCAATTCTAGCATCCACGTCACATTAGAAAAGCGCAGGAAAATCGGCGTGGAGATGAAATAGGTCAGGAGAGAGAACGCTAAAGTTTCCTCATGACCGAAGAGTGGTGTATTGCAGTTGGAACAAACTTATTGAATTGGCTTCAAGAGAAAATGAAATATTCATTTGGCTCAATATATGTAATGCAGAGCGCGAAGGGAACTATCATGTTCTTGGAACATTGAAAAGCATTCCTTACATTGTCGAAGTGGTCTAACAAGGCAGATCACGTCTTTGGTAATCCATTGGCAAAGCAGTCTAACAAAGCAGATCACGTTTTTGGTAACTTTGACAAGGATTGCTTTTGTTTTCTTGAAGCAAAGGTATGCCTTTTACTATAATCATAGTCGAGTTATGGAATGTGCATTTTATCACTCCCATCTGTTATTCAATGGCAGTCTTGTTGTATGCAGAGACTAGAAAGGTGAAGACCAACACATTTTTTCAAAAATTGTGGTATATTAGCCAAGGAACGGTACATGGCATCCCTACTTCTATTCAAATTCATGTTATTCAAACATGCACTTGCACATAGCGTCAATTGGATATATTGAAAATGCAAGGCAGAGGAAGCAAGTTGCGGCGTGAACCAAGCAAAGGTATGTACTGTGCTAAGATTAGATTATATCTTGATCATTGAGGAGGTAATGCTTTTTGCTTAACATGCAGAGACTAGCAAGACATATGGCATCACAATCTTTTGAATGTTGACAATCATCCATCACATTAACCAAGCAAAGGTACGTTAAATGAATCTTATCTTCATTGCAAGAGCAAACAACTGTAGTCTTGTTTAAGCTGTCCGCCAATCTTAGCATGTTCATTACCTTCTGCATCTATATAGATCCTGTTCTTAACTCTTTTATCAAGATGCATGACCTCTCGCATGGTTGTGCTACTCTATGAGCATATAACTGTAATGCCAACCTGTATACGTGACCGGACCTTCCTCCCTAACAATCCATCAAACCATCACCTTGCATGCATGCAGAATATAGCTTCCTGATGAACAGAATGAGAATATATTATCATCCCAAATATCAGTAAAACGTTTTTTCTCAGCAGTTTGGGTTTAGGGTTTCAAAGCATGCATTGCTCAAGATTTATGCATGCTAATAACAAAAGTATCAAGAACAAAGCACAAGAAGCTTGTACAATACCGCACCCTTATAACATCACGTCAAGGTAAGTGGATCACCGTTCTTGCATCTTCTTGAATCATTCTTGTCAAGCATGACAAATCGCCGCTTCAAAACCTGTAGAATCCGGTCTGCCTTACCTTGACGTAGCATAGGGTCAGCCATTCTTGCTGCCCCCATGACCTGCAGAATCAGGGAGCGCCGATAGGTCATGGGGCAGCAAGAATGGCTTCCCCATGCTATTCTACATAACAACTTTATTTAGCTGGCAACTTGCCTCCTTTGCATAGACTAAAGTAGCTTATCTGTTATGGTATTTCTAGCATGCACTTGCATCTTAACATTATCACGTGACTTATGTAATGATCCGACCCATGAATAATTATTTGCATGGTCAATCATTATGTATCTGGACCCATTCTGCCTACGAATCCAATTACGTTGTGCCATGTGGCACACTTTCGATCCCCAAATCTTAATGAAAGAGGAATCTTAATGAAATTTTTTTGCTGCTGTGTTCATCTTGACGGAGATTTTTTACCGTGCTGTGTTCTGGAGGTTTACCTCCTATTCTGGACTTTTACCCTCCATTCTCACGATTTGCCCTGCATTTCAAAGCTGCATTTTCCCATGTTACAGAGAAGGCAATTTACCAGGGCAATAGGGCTCCGCGCTTCGTGGAAAGGCATGTAAACATAAAGCATGGAGACATGAAATTTCAAGGGCTCCATGCCTTTGCCTTAACTTGTTTCCTTGTTTATGCAAAAATGTAGCACATGAAATAACCAATTTCAACATAAAAGCCACATATTTATATTTGACCTCGGTATATGCAAAATTGTACCACATGGAATTAACAATTCCAATACAAAATCTATGTTTGAACCAAGTATATACATTATATATAGATGTACTTTCCAACACATCTATCTGCATGTGGTAAGAAATTTAGAAACAAGATAAGTTATTGTGTGCGACCTACGTATACACAGTATAGTTGTAACTTCCCAACACATCTATTCGTATGTGATAAGAATTTGAGAAACAAAACAGTTATTTATATTTGACCTAAGAGCATAAGATGTCTTCTCCTTCTCCTCTACACTATTTGAATTACATCTTACCAACCGGGGGTACTAATTGTAACATTATACACCCACAAACTTTGTAATTCATACTAGTAAACATGTGCGTGCATTGCCGGGCTAATGCCCTGGCTCGTGTTTTTACCTGGCCTTTAACACCCTAGTAAATATGTGCCTCAAATGTCTATATGTGAAACTTTGACGCTATTTTCTTTTGTAATTATTTTTGTTATTGAAATAGTATAATGCCAGTAGCATTTGCGTTCATGGATTTCAGTAGAGAAAACAATGCTTTATAAGGAATGTAGGAGACAGTCTACCTCTGAAGACAAAAATCTGGAAAGACAAATCCAAAATTGATGCTGAAAATGTCACTCTTAGAAGTAGTTAAGTACATCAATAAGAAATAAGTACAAAAATATATAAAACACAAAATCTTGTCCTGTCTCATTGATGTATTTTAGTTCATGATGGAACTTTAAATATACATCTCCACATGGCGCACATCACCAAGGGCCTAATATTGTACTTTGTTGGATGCTCCCGTGATAATTTCACTTCTGCGACCGGGGTAAAAGTGAAATGTATAGGCGAATCATTGATTCGAACTGCCACGATGTCTCACGACTATCAAGCACATGAGACAACTCATCCCGAAGGTAGGCTCGTATAATAGAAAGAGATACCGCATTGGGAAGAAATGATTTGTAGACCCTAAAAAGTGTTCCATTACATATTCCAATGCAGGTGAGTTCTTTTGCTACCAAAACACCAATTTACCAGTGCACGGTGTCGTTTCTCATCTGATAAAAAAAGGATAAACAATCGAAGGTTAGTCAAAGCACTACATTATCCAATAAATAGATACATGTACTCTATCCTCCACCTACCTCTCTCAAAGCGCATCCGCGTAAACAACGTTCCCTCGGGTAAACTTGAGAAAACAGGAAGTCATCAATTAGTTGGATAAAGTGCTCCAACTTGACAATCTCGTCATTCCTAAATATTTCTTTGAGCTTTGCAATGAGCTCCTCAATTCGCACGTTTGCTACCCCATGTACATGAGCATGGTATTTTCGTTCCTAGTCATACCATGATCCAAGTGCGATATGACAAAAGTAACATGGGAGATGTGGTAGCTCCTGTCACCCCTTAGGCAATGGTGACCGAAGACATACCACGGGACCAAAATACGCACCATCTACATGGATGAAGATGTAAGTAAGTAAGATAAAAATAAAAGGAAGAAAGAAAGTAGAAGATATCAATAAGAACAAAGAGAAATTAGAAGTTGTGATTTTTAAGTATTAGACTCACACTTAGAGTTCTTTGTATACAATATTTGTTGTATATCTTGATCTGTCAGCATCTGCATAAGCATCTCCATCCTTCGATAGAATGAGTACCTTTATGCCTTGGATTCCTTTGAGCTCTTGAGAGTGCCACATAGAGTTGTCCGTGACTGAATACTGGAGTTGACAAATACAAACCAACCATTTTCATTTTTTGGCCTTGGGACTTGTTGATTGTCATACCAAAAGCTGGACGCAATGGAAATTGTATACGCTCAAACTGAAATAGGAGTTCTGCATTATTGGGCACCAAAGGTATTCCAAATATGAACACTCTGCTTCCAATATTCTTTCTAGTGACAATCTCGGCATCTATAACACGTCTTCCCAATGAACGTATAATGAGGCGAGTGCCATTGTAGAGTCCCTTACGTGTAGAAACAAACCTCAATAACATGACAATCGAATGCCAACCTTCAAAGTTAATTGATGAGGAGGCATCCCACTCGGAGTTTGCGCATTCAAAAATTCAATAGGATGGACCCCTGTGTCATTCTCATTAACAACTCGATCAACACTGTAATAATCAATAGGTGCAGCAGGCAACCACTCTGTCATCCTTTTCTTTACTTTATCTACATCATCATTCAGTGGTATAAGTATACCCCTTTGCACCCAATAGGACACACTTCCATAATTCGTTGAAACATCAGGGAATGCCACGGCTAGCAAGTCATTTAACTCCTGTGACTTCACACAAATCTCTTCTGGAAGACGTATCACGTCCGATCCAATGTTGGAAAACGTGGTCTCAAGTCCGTCTCCAACTCGTAGGAGACACTCTGAAAACGCCTTTTGCTCTTCCGCGTCTCTTCACACACTATTCATTACTCGCATATTTATGTTCAGCTTATGTTCCTCGACATGATCCCATATGTAAGAGCATTTCAAGGAAGCATGCACAATTTGGGGGTGATTTCCTCGTGGAACCACAGGTGGAAGCTGGCGAAAATCTCCTCCCAAAACGACAATGAGTCCCCCAAACAATTTGTCACATGACATCACGTCATGGAGCGTTCTATCCAGTGCTTCATAAACATATTTATGCATCATTGAGGCGCTCTTATCAATTTTGCCAGCTCCGACTGCTTTGGAATATTGCAAGTTGATGTCTCATCTATGTTTATCGGTATCTTGAACTTTGAATGTGTAGTGCGCGCACCTTTCAATAAAGTGGATGCAATTCCTGAAGAAGCAACTGCAACTACAATGATACCTTTGGCCAACAACATGGTGTTAAAAAGAAAACTCTTTTCCGAGCCGCCTGCACCTTGAACGAAAGACACCCATCATTTTTCTAACATCACGTGCTCATCGATCACACGGTTGAAGATAACACGCGGTTTGTGATATAGGCGGTCCACATCTTCTTGCACCTCTACCATATCTTCTTGAAACACCACATTCTGAAATATCATCTATGGATCTATTGCATGCGCAGGAAGAATGAAATCAAACTCCCTTAAGGATCGTCTGACAGAGTTCATATGATCTTCAATGTCTAGAAGTGCCATGTCAAAAAATTGATCGTACACATTTACACTTTGATCCTCTGCAATCCTTCGTGTCTCATGCAAGAAGTCATCGATCATAGAAAGCTTGACTTCTTCCCACAGTTGTAACGAATTCGATGGTTCACAATTTAAAAGAATCATGGCGAACATGTGCCGCAAGTGTGGTGGCATGCCCCATGCTGCTGCTTCTTGAAGAGACTCAAGTCATTCTGTGTCATCTCGAAGCAACCCACGACGAATGCAAGCTTCTTTATATGTTGCACACAACTCCCCATCAAAAGAGCGTAAATCTTCAAAACTAATTGCACCTGTCACGCGGGTCAACAAGAGTCGTAAATAATATCACTCTCCTTCTGAAGGATTAACAAAGTACATGCGTCCAATAGTGGAAAACCTGCCATTTTCGACTGGGTTTATCATAGGTAAACTTTTTAGGAAAATCATGGTAGAGCAATTGTGTAGCCTCTCTGTCTCCAGATGCATTCAACTCGAAAAAAGCTGTCAACGTTGTTCCGTTATTCTTGCTCCTTATACTGTCCACGCTTATACCTTCTCGATAGTATATATCTTGTTGTATTGGAAGATGCACAGCCAATCTAGTGACGTGAGGAAATTGCTGTTGTATCTCATATGAGAGGATTCTCCATGATGCCTCAGAAGCTGAGAAATAGCGTGCATTCAATAATTGCTCAATCTCATCATGGTTTATGGTAGATGCCCTGCTAGTCGATGCATCATCATTCATTGTTTCTAAGTTCACATTGATCATATCGGGCCCTTTGTAGACGTACTTGTACAAATATTTAATAGCCTTTACAGTAGCACATACCTCAACATTGATATGGCACTTGAAGTACGATGTCAACCAGGGATTATATGGCACGACCCATCTGTTATCCAAATCTATACCCCCTTTTTTCACCTTTCGGCCGCCATCCCTTCTTCGGTACAATGGCTATTCATCAACAACTGTCGTCTCATCTGAAAATGCACGTGGATAACGTTTTGTAACTTACCATCTTGCATGCACGGACTATTCGGATATCCAGTACCACATGGCCCATGCATCATATTACGTGTGACTATATCGTACAATTCAGGATATGCGTTCTTGTCTGGTATTTCAGCACAAATAATTTGATCAATCTCTTCGGCTATGAAGGGCTTGTCTGCCTGATCCAACATAGTCAACAAATGTACATGTGGCAAGCCTCTCTTCTGGAACTCAATAACATAGACTTTTGTGATTATGCGGCGAGTGTACCATGATTAGTTATCAAATCTACCAGCTCCTTTACTTTCATATGGAATACTCTAGCCACTAACTCTGGTCGATCATTTGGCAATTGGCCATATAATAATTTCCTCCTAATCTCTTCCCAATTTACATTGGCAGTCATGGTTATAAAGAGGTCTGGCCTGCCATGTTCGCGAACAATAGACATGGCATCCTGGTAGCGTTGGGTCATGTATCTCGGGCCTCCTACATGTGAGGATGGTAACACAATTTTTCGGCCAATAGAACCTGCATCATCTCCTTCAAAGTCCATAATACCCCGCAACATGTCTTTTCGAATAGTGTTTTGGTTCAACATAATAAATTGTAGCCTTTCTTGTTTCATCTTCGCAAACATATCACATATGTATTCTTGAAACAACCGACCAGCCATGTGAAGGGGAGATACATGTCCATGACGTGTGAATAGGTGATATCTATAGCTCCATAATAGTTACTTCTTTTGCACCACTTCATCCATGAGGTATTTTAAAATGCCATCCGTCTGTACCGTAAGGAAGAAGTAACACAAAGTACTATGGATCATAGGCTGAGTGATATGCATCTATAAACTTCACGCCACCATCCTTAGAGTGTACAATAATATCCCTCTGACCATCTTCGGGCTTATCATCAATGGGCATTAAAACAGCTACCTCATTTGCAGTTGGAGCATTATATTGCCTCCTCACAGGATTTTGCACATTGCAAGAAAGTATGCACAAACAGATATCCATGGTTAGATGAGTACGCATAATCTATGCCGCAGTAAAAAATATGCTAACAAATGGATTGTGCTCCATCATAAGGGCCTATAACTGCACCACTATTTCTTGCCTCAATCCGTCAAAAATGGACATCCTCCATTCAATTTGCATGTCGTCACCATCCATGATGTATATTTGTGCAAATTTTGCATGCTCTTGAAGCCCTTATGGTGGCAAATGTGTTCCCATCTTATGGCACATGCGGCCATTGACCCGAAAAGTATAAGTTCCACCAATAGCATTTGCCAGCATCTCATCAATTTTCATGCCCACCGAGGCAAATGAGAATATATTGTTGTACTTTCTAATGTTTGTCTGAAAATGATCACCCAAGTTATCTGTTCTCGTATATAGCTCAAACAAAGGCTGCGGTAGTTCTGGAATCAATGGCAGCTGAATATTTCCATTAGCACATGCTCGGCATTTCTTTTTGACGTTCAACTCTGCTTTCCATTGCATAGCCCCACAATACAAACATCTATAATCCATGTTACCAAGGTCATGAGGAGGAGGTAAGTTTCACGTCTATGCTATCTTATTGAAACCGCTTTGACCAGTAGGACGTTCCCTAGGACCAATAGCAGTGTTGTAATCCAACCTCACAGCCGTATGCTTTGCCTTCCTTATGCGAGTGAGTCGTCTCCTCTTTTGACTATTGCTCTCACCTTGCGGTGTCACATAAGAGGGGTTACACATTAAGCTTGTTATGAGGTCAACGCTAGCATCTCCTACTACTGTACCCCACTCTGACCTCAAGGCCCTTTTCTTTGCCATCCTTTTGCGTCGCAAACACTTGTTTCTATGAGTATTACTTTCATTCTCAGGTGTCATGTAGGAGGGGTTACTCGCTATTATAGGTGGCATTATTTGATTTGATGTTTCAATGAGTTCGATCTGAGATGGTGTGCTAAACCCATGAGCATTCACGTTTGTAGTTTGTGGCAACATCATCTAATCACCTATTTGTTCATCTATTGTGAGAAATAGCTGCATCTTAATACCATTAGCTTCTAACGTGATGAAGTGTGAACCCCCTCCATTTGCAATAGATCTTCCTATACTCATATCATTTGGGTGTCGTTGTCTTACTGATTGCATCTCTCCCACAGTCATAGGGCGCTCTGGCTCTGCTCCTACAACTTGTGGCGTGATTGATGTAGAGGCAAAACATGTTTGGACTGACTGGCCCTCCACAGCAACAATATCAGATGCATGGCCATCTTTCTCTCTGATATCCATATTATATTCTAGTTTTAAGGCTCTACACTTTGCAACCCGTTTACGTGCCAGTCATCTCTTTTTACCCGACCTAGTTTCATTGATAGGTGTCATGTATGAGGGGTTGTTGGCCACAACAGGTGGTGTTTTTTGGCAAGACTGGTGTGTTGCAATCTATACAACTTAGATGGTTGCAAAGAAGCCTAACCGAATAATATTTGTCACACATTCTACCTTGGGAATAGCGCAATATAATTAATCTAAGATAGAACTTAAGACTCACCTTTGACGTTTGCCGCCACTGGCAAGTGCGCAAGTATAGAAGTGTGGTAAGTTTTTGTCCCTCTCTCAAAGTGCAAGTGCGAAGTATCTCCTATAAACATAAGAGCACATAAGAATACATGAAATATTACTAGATATCAAGAGTAAAATAATGGTGCACATGGACATAAGGTTAACAGGTAAAAAAGTATGCCAAAGCATCATGTAAGAAAAGTATGCTAAATTACTTCAGGAATAGCTAAGTTGTATTATTGTGCAATTAAGTTGAATCCATGCAAAACAAAACGCAACCATAAGGTGGTCTTTTATTTTAAGAATGCCTAAAGTTAGGCATTGAGGCGCACTACATATCCAACCCATGTTGCATAAGATATTTTATAAATAAGGTAGCTTCCATAACCTCCACAAACTTATGGACTCTCACAAAGCCACGTTTACGAAAGCTAGCATACATTTGTCTAGCAAAATATTCAATATCTAGCTCCACTTTGACCTTCGGGCGTATCTCAACTCCAAGCAACCCTAGGGCTTCATACCACTCTCCAAAAACTCTCAAAGCCCAAAGCAGAGCCTTAATGTTCACTTGCATCCCATCATTCCCCAATGCAACACTTTCTGCGGCATCTTGCATTTCGCTTTTCCAATCCTCCGCCTCTTCTAAGTATTGAAAGTATGCATCAAAATCATCGTCAAATAGTGGGAAGGCATGTCCATCTCTAAAAAATTGTGCGACATGTTTTGGGTAAAAATCCCATGGCACATTCATCACCACCATCTGCATTATAGAAATGATGTTTTAAGTCAACCCATTTTCATGTTGGCAAGCAAGATGCGTTGTTTTACATGAAGGAACATACGAATGTACTATTTATACAAAAGGCCAATAACTTTATACTTGAATGCATTATTTGGCCAACAACTTGAAAAACTTAAGTTTTTCAATTACTTGGTTTCAAGTTAATTGAGTTTCAACTATATCTCAATCTACTTGTTTTACTTGTGTTCTAAGTCAACAATGGGCTTTGTGTTCTAAGTTAACGTTTGCTTAGCTTTGCGTTCTAAGTTAAAGTTTGGGATGTCACTTGCTTTGTTAAAATGGTGCATTTAGGTTTGTTGAAGTGATGCATTTGTTAAAAGTTGTTAAAGTTTGTTAAAATGATGCATTTGAGTCAGTATTTATTTAGTTGAAACGTTAAGTTTTTTTCCTTTAACTGACCAAAATGTTTCTATTTAAAAGTGAACCACCTTGACTTCACTTGGTATGTGTGCCTCTATATAGAATATGACGCCCTCCATCAACAACACAAACAATTAGTAATGTTGAAAACCACATCATGTTCAAAACAATTAGTAAAGTAGATTAATCCATGCACAATGCCACGTTTATATCAAAATGAGACAATTTTTATAGCATGCCAATAATTTATTCATAATGTTATACTATCGATTTACTGAGTGCACCTTATCAGACAGTCTTATAATTTTGTACTATCCCAAGTGTATCAAATTCAATCTTATAATAATGCACATTGGACATGTCAATAATAGATCAACAAGAAATACAATGTTCAATTCATACTTTAGAAAGTGGAAGAATGCCTTCAAGTTTATATAGTCATCTTAAAAAGTGTCTTCTATTATTTGGCCACATGGTATGGAATGGTCAAAACCATGCTTTAGTTTTTGCATTAGTTTTAACATGCAATTATTTACACTTATGTCAACTTCGGCCCTCTTTCAAATGGAGTATCTTATAGATTCTTTCAGGATTCCTCTAGACTCTTTAAGTATCTTCAAGACCATATAATACTTTTGCCTATAGATATTTTAAGTTAAATCCAATATTTATATTTACTTTTTTACTTATGCCCAAGGAAAAGCCCAGTAACGCTGGGCATGTTTTCTAGTATTTTATAAACAAGCAAAATGTGCAATCTAAAATGGGCACGGGTTTTTAATTTCTTAAAAAGCCAACATAAAATTTCTAATAAAAAAAAAAGATATTTTTGTGGCAAACCATTGTTCGAACAAAAAATATCCAAGTCACTAAAGATAAAGAACAAAGAGGGTGGACAAAGGCCTTTTCTTTTTCAAAAGGCTATCACAACAGCGCATGCTTTATAAACAAAGAAAAGATGCAATATAAAATAGGCGAATGCCTTCTATCTATCTATCTATCTATCTATCTATCTATCTATCTATCTATCTATCTATCTATCTATCTATCTATCTATCTATCTATCTATCTATCTATCTATCTATCTATCTATCTATCTATCTATCTATCTATCTAATCTTTGAAAGGCCAACACAACCTTTTAAGAAGGTTGTGACAAGTTTTTAAAAGATGCAACGAACACAGCATCAAACATCGATCAACTTCAAACATCGACTAACAGCAAAATCCAACTTAATTGCCAAGTTTTAAAGTGATGGTCGATGGAGTAGCTGCAAGGAAGGGTCCTCATGTAAGAAACCATGAATTTTGCCTTGAGTTTTCGCAGAGAAGTTCATAGGAGGCCTTCTACAGGAAGGGAGATTGCCAGAATGTAGCTTCACTACGATTGCCAAAGCATTGGATTAACTAAGCTTGTGCGAGAGCACCACAGATAATGGGAGCATAGAGGTAATAAAAAAAAAGGAACTTTTTAGTAATGGTTGTTTATGAGATTTGTGATTTTTGGATTAAAATAAATGGATATTCAGTACTTGAAATTGTGCATATATTTAATGGTTTATGTGTTATTTTTTAAGTTGCCAATTTTTATTTTTTTTTAGATTTTTTTTAGATTTCCTTTTTTTTTTTTTTTTTTGGGGAACCAAAATACATCATTTCTTATAAACAACCACAACTAAAAAGTTCATAAGAAGATAAGAATCCACAGTTGTGCTACTTAGTAGATGTGACGAATTTGTAAGTGGAGTGGGATTTGTTTGTAGAAAAGTTAGCTAATTTTATTTTTTCCATCTATAATGGGCCCTACTAAATCATAGCGTTGACATTTTTCAATACCCTTAAAAAATAGGCTTTAAGCGAACTTTCATCCTTAAGAATAGAATAGAATAGAATATGATTTTATCGTCCACGAAGGGCTACCATGTTCCTCGTGGCAACATTTTGTGCAATCCATATGCTTGAGGGCATGTGACATTCCACGTATTTATATATGGTATATATATATATAAATAACATGACATGTCACCATGGATATTTTTGAGCCATTATGGATTAAACTAAATGAGTCTACGTTAGCTATACTAAAATGTCTCTTAGATAGCTTGAGCTTCTAGCTAATCCTTGTATATGTATGATTAGTCTCTATTTCATGCTCTAATTGAGATTATGGATGGATGTGTGTATGATTGTTGTTCTCTTTCTGTTCCTCTTGTGTTTTTGGGATTATGGAGGGTAGAGACCTAAAGGTTATGAGGAAATACAGATGCTCTTAGCTAGAATCCCTTAAATCTCAATAAATGTGGCCTGTACACAAGAGCCCACCTAGCTGTGGATGCTATGCCAAGAATGAGCATAGATGTGGATGCTATGCCAAGAATGAGCACCATATAACGGGTACAATGGTGAAGTGGAGGTGGAGCCTTGCTGAGCATGGCTACTGGGGCTCCTACATGGTGGGCCCATAATCCATAGGTCCTAAGATTGAAACTTAGCTCTCATAGTATTTTTTTGTTTTTTTTTTGCCCTTTTGACGTGTTGGTTAGCATTATGGGGTTAGTGCATTTTGGTATCAGAGCCCAAGGTTCAGTTCCTCGTAGCAAGATTGATGTCTTCCACATGCTTGAGGGCAAGCATCTCGAGGAAGGCAGAAAGAGGAGGAATTGATATTAGTCTATGGGGTATGGGATAAAGTTTAGGAAAGTTTGGAGCCCATTAGATAACAATTCCATGAAAGATCCGCTACCTTAATCATATGTGTTGGTAGGAGTTGTCCCCGAATCACTTGAAGGGTGCTAATATTTTTGCGGAATGCGTTGCCATATTGTAGGCGAACTATACCGTAGACAAATAGTTCTTCCATTCCCCTATGTTTTGTTGCATATAACATATGGGCATAGACAATAAATCTATGAGTCACCTCATGCCATGTGTTTGTGAATGAAATGCCGTAGGAACTGCAACCAAGAGGAATTCACTTGGGCGCTATAAAATGTGCCTGAGTGACTCGGATGGGGGGTTTTTGACCCATTTTCACACGAATACATATGAGTTAGGGGGATTTTTGACTACTAGTTGGGGTAAATTTTATATGGAAGGGGTCAAATTTGGCTTCCAAAAGATCGTATACGGGGGTGTTTTTGCGCACATGGCATATATCCCTTTTCTGTATAAGTGCGGGACTGCAACTAGTCCCAAGACTATGCTAAATAGCACGCCAAAATTTACTACATGAGTTACAATCTGATATAATCACTTCAAGAAGCCCATGATTCTTGAACACATCCTTCAAAAAGACCCGAGTAGCTACAATTGCCTTAAGCAATTTCTTGCAGGGTAAAAATATTGCATACTTCCTCAATCGATCTACAATTGTCCACACTTGATCATTACACTGAACACTTCAAGGTAAAGAAGCAAAATGCATAGTCAATTGTTGGAAGGTCTTTCTGGTATACACAATGCCAGAATAATTCTGGAGTCTTTGCATGCGAATCCTTTGTTTTTTGACATGATATACACTTCTCAACAAATGTAATCATGCCACTCCTAAGTGTTTTCTATTAGAAATGCCTAGCCACCAAATCTAGATTATTGGATATCATTCTATGACCTGCAGCAAGTGCTTCGTGACATTCCTTCAACTGTCGCAAAAATTCTTTGACACACAAACAATCCTTGTGGAACGAACAATAGCGAGCCATAGACACAACCAAGTCGGGTGGGGAGCCAACGACGACGATCCACGCCACTGCCAAGTCGGGTAGGCATATAGCCACCACCAAGTCGAGTGGGTAGCAAAACTAGCAAAGTCGACCACACGACACCACCAAGTCGGATGGGGAGCCAACAATGACGATCCAAGACACCACCAAGTCAGGTGGGTAGTTACAACCATCAAATGGGGTGGGGAGCCAATTAACCGAGATAGACACCACCAAGTTGGGTGGACACTGGACCACCACTTAGTCGAGTGGGCAGTCAAACACCACCAAAGTCGGGTGGGAAGCCAACAATGGCGAGCCAAACACACGACCAAGTGGTGTGGGAAGGCAATAATGACGAGCCAAAGACACAACCAAGTCGTGTGGGGAGCCAACGACGAGGATCCACGAAACCACCAAGTCTGGTGGGTAGCCAAACTGATTGAGCCTATATTCGAACACGATTATATTCTTCACTGAGGCAGTAAAACTACAATCTAGGGTGGACGATAAAAAACATTCAATTCGATTCAATTAAAAATCACAGAACACATAACGTAAAACAAGAACCTGGATTGGACGATATGTATTCAAATGATCAAGAGCAACAAACACATAGAAGTTTGGATAAGCAACTCCTTTAATTGTTCATGTTATGAGCCTAAATCAAGTCTTTCCAAAATAATTCAAAAGAAATGGGAACCCGTGATCAGCCATAGAATGAGGTCAAGATTCGCAGCCTGGAGAAAAAATAAAACTAGCCGTTGAAAGCTCTGTCCAATATGCCTTGTAGAAAATTGCTAAGCATTTCTTTACCCCGATTAGTCGCCCCTTACCATACTGACCGTTGCCTTCAGTTTTTTTTTTTTGGCTGCTCTGCCATTTGCATTCGCTTTTTCCTCTCTGAATTTGGTCCGATCGATCGTTTCATTTGAAAATTTGCTGCACATGCAAGGGCCGATCCAATCCTTCAAAAAATAACGCAGCATTTACATTCTTGAGCATGAATCCGTCGGAGATGATCCAGAAAGCTAGATGCAAGGAAGAAAAGATCTATGTCACGGTAAGAGTTAGGCCTTTGAGCTCCAAGGAAATAGCCCACAAGGATGTTGTAGACTGGGAATGCGCAAACGAGCACACAATTATTTACAAACATCCTCTGCCAGATCGTTCTCCACATCCGGCTTCATACACATTTGGTGCGTTGATTGCTGTTTGATTTTGTGCATTGCATGGGGCAGTAAATTTGAATGCTGAACGGTCTTTTGGTGTCCGATCAGATCGTGTTTTTGGGCCAAGTTGTAACACCAAGGTTGTTTACGAGGAAGGAGCTAAAAATGTCGCTCTTTCTGCACTCACCGGCATCAACTGTAAGATTGGTTTAATCCCTTTATCCCAGGAGAGTAGTTTAACCCTGTGCTAAGCTTTCTTACTAAGAGCCTTTCTTATGCGCAGCCACAATTTTTGCATACGGGCAGACCAGCAGTGGAAAGACTTACACAATGAGAGGTGTTATAGAGAGTGCCGTGGTGGATATCTATGAATACATAGAGAAGGTTTGTGAAATTTTCATCCTTTTGTGGCAGTTTAACGCAATGAATGTCTTAAACATGCGCCTTTACAGAACCACGAGAGGGAATTTGTGCTTAAAATATCAGGGTTGGAGATTTACAACGAAGTTGTAAAAGATCTTCTAAATCCAGACAGTGGTCCCCTTAGACTTTTAGATGATCCTGAGGTAATGGGATGTAGGATTTTATGATTCACCTGCCTGCTGATTCTAATCCTAGTAAATACTTCCTCTACAGAAAGGAGTAATTGTTGACAGACTGAACGAGAACATTGTTCGTGATAGTAAGCATCTTAGACATGTTCTTTCTATCTGTGATGGTAAGCATTTTACACAGTTTAAGCTGTCATTTTTCAACTACTCTTATGTTAGTGCCTTAAAGAATAGATTTTTCATGTCTCATGAAACAGCTCAAAGGCAAGTTGGGGAAACAATGCTTAACGATGCAAGTTCAAGATCACATCAAATAATCAGATTGGTAAGAGCTTATACCAAATTGGCAATTGTATATCTATGGAATGCCCCAGGAATTGTTTAACACGTTTTGTTACCGTTACTAAAATTGGTTTTGACTTCCAGACTGTTGAAAGTTTCCCTCGTGGGGATACTGAAGGAAATACTTTAAACACGATGGTTGCAAGCCTGGTAATGAGCATACTGTGCATGAGGCAATTGCGTCTTTGAAAGTATTGTTTAGAATAAATTTGTAATTCACGCCCCTTTTCCAGAACTTTGTGGATTTGGCTGGCAGTGAACGAGCATCTCAATCTCTAGCAGAAGGTGCAAGGTTGAAGGAGGGCTGTCACATTAATCGAAGCTTGCTTACATTGAGCACTGTCATTCGTAAACTCAGGTATTTTACTTGAGTACCAGCACATATTGCAACGTCTTTTTGTAATGTGTACCTAGTCCGCCAAACTAGCCATTAGCTTTACGTAATGCTACTGCCCCTAGATAATTTTGTTCTTATATTTTAGTCTGGCTCCTATACTAAGCATGTTCCGGAGGTTATATATATGTTCTGTTCAGGTAGAAAGCCAGGTCCTGTGCAGTTATGTAGTAATCATTTACAAGTTCAAGATCCTTTTCTGATTTTAATCCATGTGTACATGGTTCGTGCAGCGGAGGCAACAAGTTTAAAGGACATGTCCCTTACAGAGATTCTAAGCTGACACGCATTCTGCAACATTCACTCGGGGGTAATGCTCGGACTGCTATAATCTGCACCATGAGTCCAGCCCATTGTCATGTGGATCAGTCCAGAAATACACTTTCTTTTGCAACTAGAGCAAAGGAAGTTACTAATAATGCCCATGTTAATGTGGTAAGTTCTGCTAAGGGATTGCTCTTGTGTGCTTGCTTATAAGATTGTACTTAAGTTATCAATGCATAATGCAGGTAATCTCCGATAAAGATTTGGTGAAGCAATTACAAAAGGAAGTTGCCAGATTAGAGGCAGAGCTTAAGATTCCTGATGCTGCACCAACTTCGGAGACACTACTGCAAGAAAAGGAGCTTCAAATTCAGAAGGTAGGAACCAAAAAAGAACTGTTTTTTACCAACAATGGCATGCCTTTTCCAGGCGATATTTAACCCCAGCTTGTTATTGTAGATGGAGATGGAAATGAAACAATTGACAGAACAACGTGATCTTGCTCAAGCTAAGCTTAATGAACTTCTCCAAAAGATGGAGGCAGATCAGGCAAATGAAATGGTAGCGAATTCTCTCATTGTGATTGGCTTTATTTCCTGTCCATTTAAATGATTTATGTTCTACTGCAGGAGCAGAAGAATCCAATGCCTGCACTACTTACTCCCCCAAAAGATGGACATGTAGAACAGGAGAGGAATATGGTCTGCAGACAGTCCACTACTTCTGCAACACTTATGCTAGTTCAGGAAATAAGGAAGTTGGAAAAATTGCAAGATGAACTTGGTGAGGATGCTGGCAGAGCTTTAGAAGCACTTCAAAAGGAGGTGGAGTGTCTGCGTTTGGCACAAACTGGAATGAACCACGATGCTGCATCAACTATTGCCAAACTTCAAGCAGAGATCCATGATTTGCATGCCCAAAGAGCAACTATTAACAATGACGTGAATCCTGCTGAACTTAGGAGGAGCTTGATCTCCAAAAGCATAAGTGCTTCTTTAAGAGACGAAATAAGCAGGTTACGGGCTCTTGGAGGCAAAGATGAAAGTGAAGCAGATGTGGCTATTACTACTCTGGAGGAGCAACTTGAATCTGTCCAGATGTCATTAGACAAGATGGTTCTGGACTCACCTGGTGTGAAAGGGCAAGTAGGTGAGGATATGCTATCTCCCTCAAAGGCTAAGAACTCCAGTTCGCAGGAAGAAGCTGTTGCCCCCTACAATGGGCAGCAGTACTCGGCAGCGTTTGTTTGCAAGCAGCCCCACAAGCTCACCAAGGGGAAGACGTAGTTCTTGCTTTGAGAACAATGAGAATACTCCACCAAAAAGTGGGGACAACACGTCCTTCCGACCTCTGGGTGATCTTAAACAAACTCCTATAAAAAGCGAGGATAATGAGGGCACCTTTCATTCCAAAGACAGTCCTTCAGCAGCACATAGAAGGACCAATTCAGTTGACATTCGTAAAATGCAAAAGTTGTTCAAGACTGCAGCTGAGGAGAACATTAAGAGCATCCGGGCTTATGTCACAGAATTAAAAGAGCGTGTGGCAAAGCTCCAATATCAGAAGCAGCTTCTTGTCTGCCAGGTAAAATTGTATTTTCCCGTTCCCTGCTTGGGTTTTTGGTTCAAAAAACCTGAACTCTTTTTTTTCCTGCCAGGTTCTAGAGCTAGAAGCAAATGCAAATAATGATGATGCAGAATTGGAAGCAGAAGAAGATGCAACAACACCGCCATTGCAGTCTCCAACAGCATGGCATTCTCAATTTGAGCATCAAAGCAGGCAAATAATTGAACTCTGGCATATATGCCAGGTCTCCATTGTGCACCGGACTCAGTTCTACTTACTGTTCAAGGGAGATCCTGCAGATGCCATTTATATGGAAGTGGAGTTGAGAAGATTGACATGGATGAAGGACAACTTCTCCAAAGGAGAAGATCTGCAGAGTCCTTCAGCTTGTCATGAAGACAACACGAATTCTCTTGCTGCAAGGTAAGTCTTATGTTTGAATAGCTTAGTTACTCTATAACCTTTATGCTAATTTGTTTGTTTATTCATTAATGTTCAGCTCCAGGGCGTTGAGGCGAGAAAGGGAACTGCTTGCAAAACGCATGCGTTGCAGGTTAACAGTGGAGGAAAGGGAGGAACTGTTCGTAAAGTGGAACATTCCACTCGATTCCAAACAACGCAAGCTTCAGTTAGCCGAGGCAATCTGGATAGACCCACATGACAACGAACATATCCAAGCAAGTGCTGAGGTAGTTGCTCGTGTTGTGGGATTCTTTGAACCTCGGAACGCTGCTGCAAAGGAAATGTTTGAGCTCACCTTTGCTCCTCCTGCCAGTCCCAAACCTTGGCTTTTGGGTTGGAACTCCTTCTCTACATTGCTTAATAATATCTAGTAAGTAGTGAAAAATCAAGATGTAAATATCTGCATAGAGGAATAAGCCACTTTCTTGTGCTTCTGTCGGAGGTCTAGCGTGGTACTGGTGAAATAATACTGTATTCCCAAAGGAATTAGCGCTATGTGTTTAAATATGTGGACAATTGTAACCACAAAGATTGGTAATGGAATTTATTCTTGTAAAGATAGTCTCTTGTAAAACAGGCGTGGTTATTGGGAACCAAATAAACGACTAAATATATATCCTATATCATCTAATACTTGCAAGGTGTTTGTGGCAGGAACTAATTTTGCATTCTTTACGAGGTTGCTTTTTAAATACTCTTCTACGTAGCAAAACAAGGTAGGTGGACTATTTTTAAAGTGAAAAGGGAAAATAAGTGATTAGATCAATATTGTACTATTGTTGTGCATAAGAAAAAAATTTACTCCAGATGTGACATTTTGTTGGCAATGAGAACGTTACTATCTCATGGTCTAAAAATGAAAATCTTGTATTTATTGATTAGGTTTGCAAATGCTTTTTACAAGTTTTGTTTGTTGGGAAAAAAAGTTTTATTGAAAAATAAAGGCTTTTTTTGTGTGGCAAACTATTGCGAGTACATGAAAATAAAGAGGAAAAGATATATAGGTAAAAAGCTACTTTTTGGAGGCCCAACATAACTTTTCGAAAAGCTTGGTTTGCGACACTTCATTTCTGTAGACTCCATATCCTATCCGACTCCTATCCGACTTCATTTTTGCAGGGTCAATTTCTTCTTGGAAGGGAAATGCAGTTTAAGGGAAGAAAGAGGCAAATTAGCAGAACCAGGAACAACACAGTGGCAATAATAGTACAATGGACGGACAAGTCAAACATGGTGGAAATGGTCGCCAAAGAAGTTGTTGAATTAGACAAGGTCGCATATGTTGGAGCTCATAAGCTGCGACGGAGTAGTCCGCCCAGTCTTTCAGATGTTGTGATTTAGCCCACTAACCGAATACTTCTGGGCATCTTTTTAGCCAGTGAAAATAGATTCGACAGGTGGTTGATTGAGGCTGATTTTACTCTCAATGCGTAAATTATTGAAACAAGCGAGCTTTATAGATGACAAGCACTGGTTTATGGTTTATGCATGACAAAAACTAGAAGTTATTTCGCTTGTAAGTGCTATATTTTGTAGATATGACCACTACGGTTTGGTGATGGTTTATTGACATATGGAGACGATGCCTTGTGATTAGTAGTTAGATCAGTTTGTTGATCAAACAAAGGAGCTAAACAGGTTGGCTCCAAATTTTGTTAGCGGAGGTGCTTTTATTAGGAAGGCAGCGTGCCTTTATAAAAAGGCAACATGAGCGCCTTTACCTTTCACCTTTACCTTTTACCTTTATGGTACTACATAGTGTAAGTACATATATCATTCAATATACGTGTCTTGTATTGTGGTGCATACTTGTCTCTTGTGTTTGCATAGTAAATTAGTAAGTTTAACATGGTATCAGAGCATTCGATCAAGGTAGCCTGCTCTGTAAGTTTTAGACTGTGAATCTATCATAGTAGAAAGACGCCTCGCCCATGTTTATCAACTGGTTCGCTGTTATGCTTTCTTTTATTCTTAAGAGCTCAACTGGAATTTCCTAGATGATTAGCTATAGCCTGTATTTTTCTCAAAAAGATCTGTTGAATCAGCGGTTAATAGGTGTTCCACACAAAAGTATTCTGTGCATATCTTTTTAAACTATTAACTGCCCGCTTTGTAGTCTTGTTGGTCGAAACAGGTCCTTCTTGATCCAGACATGTTTGTTGTTGATCCAAAGTTGCTACTGCTGCTTCAGTAGGTCATGAACCAGCTACAGTGAATTTTAGTCCTGCATAACTGTTGATCATCGCCCGCTTTGCAGCTTAGTTGGTTAGACTTTACTGACGTGATCTTACTAAAGTGTGCTTAGTAGTGATATGATGTGACTTCTAGCTACTAGTAAGCGTCTAAAATAAAAAGTTAGAGGATCACAGTAGTGGTCTAACTAAACTGATGAGTCATAGACTAATTGTTTCGTAATTAATTTAGTAACAAGAATTCAAGTAATTACAATTGTGGATAACGTATAGATGCATTGGAATTATGCTTTTGAGTGATAAAAACTTGCATAATGTGTGATGCATATTGCATTAAACCTATCAATAGGACATCTAGCATTGCATGTGCTTGAAAGTATTTCCCCTATTTCATGTGATGCACATTGCAATGTTGCACTTGCTTGATGATTTAATTAAGTGTTACATGAAGTATTAATATTGGAAACTTCATTTGAATTATGTCTGGACGATTGTGCGAGTACCTTATTTGTATTAATGGATGTAAATGCTATGAACTGCAAGTCGTGATGGTCTAGCATTCTATAACCTTTGATAGAACTGATGGTGGTCTGTAAATGCTATGAACTGCAAGTGTTGATGGTCTAGCATTCTATAACCTTTGATAGAACTGATGGTGGTCTATCAATGAGTAGTACTGCATCAATGAATGTATGTGAATATGTTATTATGGCCTCTGATAGAACTGTTAATGGTCTATCATTGAGAGGCATCGCATCAATGGATGCCTATGAGGCATGTGTCGTTGGGAAGCAACATGTGAGGTGTGTGCTATTGGAAAGCAACATGTGAGGCATGTGCTGTTGGGAAGAAACATTGCCCTCCTTTCAATGCGAAAGGGAAATGTGCAATTTATCTTTAAGAGCTTGTGCATGGTGATGTGGCCTACTACCTTATGCTTTGAGTGGTGCACGTTATTTCATCTTATTTGTAGATGATTTTTCACGTAGAGCTTTTGTATGTTTTATCTCTATGAAATCCCAAGTCTTCACAAGTGTTTAAAAGTATGGTGGCAGGCTGGTAAAATGATCAAGCGATTACGTACTGACAATGCAAAATGGTGTTGCTGAGATTCATAATCATACGATAATCAATGTTGTTCGATGTATGCTGCCTGATTCATGTGGAACAAAAGTTGCTAAATCCTAATGTGGATGATGCACCTCCCAATCATGTTGTAAAATCCTAATGTGGATAATGGGTCTTTACATCCTCATGTTGGGAATGAGCTTGTAAATGGGTTTTTACATCCTCATTTTGGGAACGAGCTTGTAAATCCTGAAGTGGAAGATGATTTCATACAAGAATTAGATTTGCATGAAGGCAATGGAAGCCCACCAGACGGATCTTGAAATATCATGCAGCTTTAGCTACTAGTGCAGATCCGGTTATGTCTTCATTACGAGTCAGAAATTGGCGCATGGCCATGGAAGCTAAGTTTGAATTTCTTATCAACAAGAGTACTTGGGATGGAATCGATTATGAGGAAAGCCTTCTCACCCATCATGCATCTCACTAGCTTGAAAGTATTGCTAGCATTTGCTGCTCAATTTGATTTTCTTATATATCAAATGGATGTCAAAACTGCGTTTCTTAATGGAGATCTTATACATGAATCTGAAATTCCAATGTCTATCTAAAGCAGTGTCAAGAACACTTTATGGTGTTTGCGCTTTATATGGATGATACTACCTTGGTATCTAATAATATGGAATACTTGCAAGCAATCCAAAGAAGACTCTTTTCTGCATTTGAGATGGTGGACATCGGGGAAATATGCTCATGTTTAGGTATTCGGGTCAAATGAGACATACTTTCAGATTGCTTGGGTACACAGATGCGCATTGGGATGGTTGTTCAGACACATACATATCAACAAGTGGTTGATATCTTTTCTTTGGAAAATCTTTGGTGTCTTGGATGAGTAGGAAGCAACGATGTGTTTCACTTTCCACTGCCGAAGCAGAATATGTTGTTGCATCTTTGGCGAGGCGAGAACTTGTTTGGTTATGATGTTTGCTAGAGTGCTTAAGACAAGTTCAAGATGGACCAAGTATACTTATGTGTCATAATCAAAGTGATATTGCATTATCAGAAAACTATCAAAGTACCATTGCATTATTCTTGGTGTCCTTGAGAATAAGGATAGATATTATAAATTTGTAGCACTCGGCTTTTTTCCTTTGTGACCACCAAAGTTTTTTTTCATCCAAGTGCGAGGCCAAATTTGCAGGTGGGGAGATTATCTATGGGTTGCAATATTTGGTTGCTTTTATTAGGAAGGCAGCGTGCCTTTATAAAAAGGCAACATGAGCGCCTTTACCTTTCACCTTTACCTTTTACCTTTATGGTGCTATATAGTGTAACACATATCATTCAATATACATGTCTTGTATTGTGATGCATACTTGTCTTTTGTGTTTACATAGTAAATTAGTAAGCTTAACAAATTTAATGCCAGCTCGAGAAGTAGGGAATAATTCTGCAACGACAAATGGGAGATTCATGCAACGAGAAATGGCAGATTCGTGCCGTCAATCGGGGCCTCTTTTCCTTGGAGGATTTTCTACTGCCAGAAGGTTCTCAACCAGTCTTTTCTCTTCCTTTCTTTATCTTTTAGAAGCTTTTAGAAGCCATTTCTTGACATTCTGGTCCTTTTTCTGCTTGTAGAGCTCCCTAGCCAGTCTTCTCTCTTCTATTTCTTATCTTCCAGACATTTCCAAAATCCATTTCTTGCCCCTTTTCTGCAGCCTAGCAAGAATATGTAACACAATAACAGGGGGTTGTTTTTGTATTTTTATACTTTTTTCCCTAAGGTTTTCATATGATTTGGTCGTGTAATCTCGTGGATGTACTAATGCGTACATCTAGAGTGCGCATACAGTTTCATGTATTTTTTATGGCAATTGCCAATGGTTTGACCCATGTTTAAAAAAGAAAAAAAGGAAAAAAAAAAAAATCTAAAGGCATGCAGGGCTCGATAGCTTAGCTTTAGGGTTTGTTTGCAGCCTATATTAGGGTCTTGGTCGATCGCTGCACTACTTTCCGAGGATGAAGCAGCTGCAATATCAGGTAATGGGATATGAATTTTTTTCTGCGAACTAAAAAATTCTCTTTTCGGTTTGCGTTATTGAGGAGTAGTATGTTTCTCGGTAGAATCTGAATCATTTTTTCTGATAAACAGAGATGCCCGAAGTGGTCTCGGTCTTTCCCAGCAGAGCTAGGTCCTTGGATACAACTAGAACCTGGGATTTTCTCGAGCTTCAAACCAGAATACCTCTGTTTAGCAGCATGGATGGACACATGCCTTAGGTTTTGTTACAGCTTCACAGAAACAAAAGGCAATCTCGTGGAATTTTAGGGTTCTTGGACGATTGAAGAAACCCTGCTGTGAGCGAACACTGAAAAAAACCAGTTGTGAACGATTCACTGAAGCTGCTTCACAGGTTATCAGTTTTGTCCTAATATTTCTTTGAAGCAATACCTTGCTCTGTAATGTGATCGAATTCTGTCCAGCATCCTCTCCTATCATTCATCCCGTCATTACTTTTGTTGATATTTTAGATGGCAAATTCTGATTCAGTAGAGCCAGTTGCAGAAGCTGAATATACATGGCAGAAGAATTCCGATTCTGTAGAGCCGGTTCAGAAGTTATAGATGTAGCACTACTCATATTCACGGCCAAGTGTTGATCCGAGATGCTGTTTGTCCATTCTGCAGCCTCCTTTACATAGGTCGAGGACCTTTTCTTGTTACAGGTAATATATTATATGCTGATAATAACTTCTTTTCTTGTTTGCATTGGAAGTTAGCCCAATAACAATAATGAAATTAGTTATTACTGTATGCAGGATCAACAGGAAAAATATCAAGGATGAGATTATTAACTTTATTCCTAGCATGCTTTTGAAGCCTACAGACTTGCCTGTCTTGTTCTTCACTCAATCAGAAAAGCTAGCAGTGATCAATAAGGGATATGAAACATTATTCCGAGTAAAACATGTTCTATCAAGTAATTTTGACGAGGTTGAACCGTAAAAACAAGGGCAATGAGAGATATTCTAATGCAGAGCTCAAGTTATTTAGCAGTGGGACCATTATTGCCATCTTTATTTTGGGCTTAGGAGATAATGAAGAAGAAATACGCATAGCATATCAGACAAAAGGTACCTAGAGTGGTTAGACAAATAGAAAACAATGTCAGTATTACATGTATCATTTGGATCATGAGGCTGTTGCAGGATTTTTAAGCCATTGTGGTTGGAATCCTACGTTGAAAAGTATATGTGCAGATGTGCCCATGATTGGTTGCGTTGCGTTCGCTCTGGAAGGACATCTCTGGAAGGACAAGAAGGAGAGATTTGTTGGAAGAGAAGGGATAGAGGAGGCTTGGAGTATCCAGATTCGATTCGATTCCCAAGATATTTTTTGTGAATGTGTGTAAGAGATGCTTGTACAATATTGTGAATGTGTTAAGAGGCCCTACCATAAAAACCATGTTGTATTGCATGTTCGAATTTTGTAATATACACATTGCCTCATTTAATATAGTCTCTCTCATTGTTTCTAACATTTAGTATAATTTGTATCATTGTTTCTAACATGTGAATAACATTTAGTATAATTTGTATCATTGTTTCTAACATGTGAAATTCCTTCCTGGCCCGAAGGGCCCAAATTTTTTTTTAATATAGCAATTAACACATAACTACCATTAACATTAATTAATAGAAACCATTGCATCTAACACATTTAAATTAAAATCCCCCTGAAACCCCCTTTGGTTTGGGTGCATATTCACATGGGGGGTGACGCACAAATCTTGTTATACAGTATAAAAATTTTATACATCCATACCCCACAAACGAGGAACTTTGTGTACGGTCTAGATTAAGAAATAAGGGGTGAATATGCCTATCCAACAGCTCTCGTTGCCCGGAGTCACCCCCCGTGTGAATATGCACCCAAACCAAAGGGGGTTTCAGGGGGATTTTAATTTAAATGTGTTAGATGTGGGACAACAATAACTATTGATCGATGTTATTCTATAGCTGATGTCTCATATTCGCTTCTGTTTGTTCACATCTGTGGGCATGTTTTGTCCAGAGGCTGATACCCTGTCACGGTAGGGGCTTCTGTCATAGTATTACAGCAAGGGCTTCTACCATAGCAATACTATTGAAAAAAAATGAAAATTTATTGTTGTAGCATTGTGAATACATTTTTCATTTTTTACTTTTATACATTCTCTAGCCCATTTACATCCTAAAAGAGACAACAAATTTTTGGCCCACAATTCATTATTTTTGTTTACAATATAGAAATAGGATCAATTTTTTTTGCAATGGTGCATTTTTGTATTGTCACGTGTCACTCCCAATAACCCGGAATGGAAGTTGAGTGCCGCAATTCTGAGTGACAGGTTGAACCGGTTACCTTCTTTTTCCTTTGGGAATTTTTTTCACAACTACTCAATACACTCATTCATAAGTTTTTTTCCATGAAGTTTATTCACTACACATTCAAAGTTTCAAAGTTCTTCACAAAATTTGAAAGCTTTTCAAAGTTTTAACTCAGCATTCAGATACACATCAAATTCAAACTTTTTCATCACCCAGATTCAAATTTTTTTAGCACTCAGGTTCAAAGTTTTTCAAGGTTCAAACATTTAAATGCACATTGCAGATTAAAAAAAACTCTAGCAGTTGCGAGATTCCTACTGACTCATTTCCTGCAAAACATAAGAACCAATTATGATACAAAATTAAAAAGAAATTTTAGAGCAATTAAAGCAATTATATAGATTTTATAACAGAACTAGCTTCCGTTAAACTTCCAACATGAATCACGATGTTCTCAATATTATTACCCAAAATGATCACACTTCCAGATGTAGGATCACTTTCTATAGAGTCATGAAAGTATCTCTTCAAAGCATGCTTCTGTTTTATCATCACTCAAATCATTCTTATATAAATCATCTATTTCAACCAGTGCAAAAAGGCTGCGACTACCAGAATCTACACTAACACCCTGCGCAAAACTTGAAATGCCCACCATATTTGAGATATCATGTAGAGGTTGATTTCCAAATGAAGAATATAGACCAGCTGCTTTCTCTAAATTCCCACACAATTCAACCACTCAAATTTCTAGCATTATTCTGAAAAGACTCTCCATATGTCTTACCTCTATTTAGCACGTCCATGGCAGAAGCCTCAGCAACAACTCCAACAACTCCACTCTGATTGTAGCACTTTTCTCAGATGATTAATTGCCACCAAACTTATCATGGACCTCATACTTTAGAAGGCAAAACTCTGAGTGCTTCCAGCACTCTATAACATCAGCGTCGTAGCATCTGATGGGCTCCCTAAAATCTTCAGGTTTACACTTGTTGATGCCGCCATGCCAATTCTTACTAATGGTCTCACAATACTCCAAGTATTGATCCATAAAGTCCTTCCCAACAAAAAATTGAAAGTCCCGAATCTTACATAATTCCTTTCCCCCACGAATTTAAAAAACGCGACATACAATAGAAGCAAACCTCGTCTGAACCGCCAAGTTACTAGTTACTTTACATGAAGAATGTAGAAGAATCCTCAACTGGTCTTCTCTACTCAATATGTCTGACTTCTTTCTCTTCGGAGTAAATCCACCGGCAACAGATTCCTGCATTGCAATCTCTAACGCCTCCTAGCATCCTGTGCCCGCCGTAAAATTTTGTTGAAACCACGGAATAGATTCTGCAACCTGCACAGTGAAAAACATGTCAGAAACAATAAAATAAACTAATAAATAAAAACAAAATAAATAATGTCATACAACTTACAAGTCTGGCAAATAGGGCGTGCCATCAATTCGATGCACACAAGCATAAATTCCTCAAAATTGTCAGCAAGCTTGTCCAAATACAAGTCCTCAATCTTAACATTGACTAGTTTCCCAACATGCACCCGCCATGTATCAAACCTCTCGCCGACCCATTCATCCTTTGTTTTCAAAGGACTCTCAAAAGCATTACTTACCCTAGTAAACAATTTTGGATCCAGGTCAACAAAATCACCAAGCTTCAATGGCTTCTTTCCTCAACTTGATGTGCATAGTGTAGAAGAATCCTCAACTATTCTTCTCTACTCAATATGTTTGACTTCTTCCTGCAGCAGATTCCTGCATTGCAACCTCTAGCACCTTGCAAGCCTTTATCAACTTCACATCTGTGACATCCCCTGCTTCATCTGATGCTCCCATCGTATCAGAAGTGGGAGTTCATCCCTCTGGCAACCAAGCTGACAGAGGCCGTCCACCTGACACCAATCCCTTGGCAAGGAATCAATGGGGAAGAATGGACATGTCATTCATCCCGTCTCCCCTTGGGACCATCCTAGCTATGAAAGGGTAAGTAAACAAGAGCACATGACATCAAATACACATAACTCCACCTCGAAGGGTGGCTCACTATAATATACATCTGTAAGAACATCAATAACATCAACATAGAAGAAATCCTACCCAAGATTCAGACTCAAGGGGAATGAACTGATGGCTTGGGCCTCCAGAAGTCATGTCAGACGGAATTTATGGCAACTGGATTGGGCTGGTATAGGAACATGGATGTTGAGTAGTCCTCTCCATCTGCCTCTCTTGTGCACACTTTGCAGAATACTGATAAGTCTTGGGACTTGACCATAGCCTGCCGGGTGCATAGCCAAGTGGGCGGCATCTGGCAATGTGAAATAGCGGCTTGGCTTGGCCGGAATGGCCCAAGGAGCTGAAATGTGAAAAGGGAAAAGGTTTAGAGTTTCCCTTTTGGTTCCTTTTACATGACTCTTTTAGGGTTAGGGTTAAAAAGATCATATGGAGTTTTGCCATGTGGCAAAGGGGTTAAATGCACATGTTTATATAGATATGTGCAACATAGGAAGTTGCCTCCTAGGGCACAACCCTTTATTGTATCCAAGTACATGGCGTCAAGGCGGCATGTACGAGTGACGTAGCCATATAATATACATATTTGTACCGTATATTATGTTGGAACGTCACAACATCCTTTTAGATAACAATTATTTTCTCTTCTTCGCGAGTATTCATAATCCTAGCATCTTGTGCCCACCATAAAATTTTGTTGAAACCATGGAATAGATTCTGCAACCTGCACAGCAGAAAACATGTTAGAAATAATAAAAAATAAACTAATAAATAAAAACAAAATAAGTAATTTCATACAACTTAGGAGTCCGGCGAGTAGGGCTTGCCATCGCTTCGATGTACACAAAGCATAAATTCCTTTAAATTGTCAGCAATCTTGTCCAAATAAAGGTCCTCAATCCTAACATTGACTGTCCAAACATGCATCCGCCATGCATCAAACCTGCCGCCAACCCATTCATCCTTTGTTTCCAAAGAATTCTTAAAAGCATTACTCACCCTAGTAACCAATTTTGGATCCAAATCAACAAAATCACCAAGCTTCAATGGCTTCGTTCCATGATGCCGATCGATCATCATATCATCCGTATCCATACTGCCATCATTTCTTACTTCATCAGTAATTATACTATCACATTGCTCATCCATATTCAAAATGTCACAACCATCAACACAATGCTCCACAACAGGCTCACAACTTAAACCAGCACTTCTATCTTTACCAGACGCCTCAAAAGTATGGACTAAAAGATGGACATTATCTACAAGTTTAAACATTAAACAAAATAATAATTAAACATTAACCTTACCTGACCCAGATATGCTCGACTGCCTCCTCATATTCACCGGCTCTTGTATAGCATCTACCACTCCAAAAATCTCTGCAAAATATAAAATACATTAAATAGATTACTAACATTAACAAATTTAAAAGAAGTATCTGTAAAATATTAAACAAACTAGTAATTGAGCAGACTTACATTTCTATTCAGACTTAGAAGACTTATTTAATATACAAGCAGACATCTGAACCTCCTTTGCTATAATATTTAAGATTCCACAACCATCTGCAAGAGCATTGTCAGAAAATTACGTCTAACAACTAATTTAACAACTACAACTACATGCACCTAACAACTACATGCATCTAACAACTATATGCATACAAGATTACATTCAAAACCAAGCGGTTCCAAAGTAAAGCCTCCATCTCCAACAAGACCCCAGCATCTAGAAGCATCTGCAATAAATAAAGCCATACAATGATTGAAATCTTTGTACGCAGAAAAATATTAGAAGAAATCTGACCTATAGACTCTGAAGTAATTGCAGAAGCTTTCCTCGAATCAAGTCTCGTCGGAATCAATAATGCCTCCTTCCCTAAACTCGTAAACCGAAAATTGGTTAAAGAATGATAAAAATAAAATAAAATCCGGGAGCCAACTAGTTCAGGCAACAACCCTACTAGTAGTTCAAACTGCCTCGGTCAATCCCTCAGCAGCCGTATCGTTCCATACATTTAATCGAGCTAATTAAAGATGGAGCATCAAACCAAGGTCTAAAGAATCAAAACTTTAATCTATTTCCAATCAAACAATCTTTACATTTTCTTATTCGTACATGGATTCCCACCACATGTAGATATCAGACATGCAAGTGCAACCTTTTACTGCATGAAAGCATGTACATTGGTCCAGTGTAGGCACACTTTCTTATGCCTCCATGCATTTGCACGACAAATGTATTAAGGTTACGGTTTTATAACCACCAAATACTTTTATGCGAAAGGGAAATATAGTCCTAAACTTAATCACATAAATCATAAATAAGTCAAACTGTAGTTGTCAATCTTAAAAGGCACCTCATTTCTTTAAGTGCCCATGTCCCAGGGTTTTAATTCCCTATTTTAACCTTATAGAGTTTACTGATATGTTCCCATCATTACTGTATTACTTCTCCCATCCATTTAGCATTTTTAAAGGATCTGTATACCACCAAGAGTCTTACCCATTAAAATTTCCATGTATACCCCTGTTTTTTCAGAGACTCAATCTTATCCATCAGTAACTTTTATTATTTTAGAGTCTGATATTGTTTTTAAACACTTTGAACAGAATACCATGCACTTTGTGCAAGTGCATAGTGGAATAAACAGCATATAGCATAAACTAAAAACTGTGAACGCTTTATTTTCTGAAAAGATACGCTATATTTCGTAAAAGGTCTTTCAAAACATGATCTATTCAGAACTTTGAGGTTTTTCACAAACAGTAAGCCTCAGATCTTACAACAGAGTCTCAATATATTTCCGAAAAAAGGTTTTTACTAATGCCAAAAGTGCTATCATTTTCAGATTTCATTGTATGAAAACCACTAAGACATAGAGCAAAAAACTTTTAACTGTTATACCATAATAGAGGAATAGATACAAAGTATAAAGGTTCCTGTGAGGTTATCTTGCAATGTAAACTATCCACCGTCATCATTCATTTCCTTGTGCAACTGTACCATTGCTCCAATAAAATCCTTGTTTGATCCATGTTCTCCTCTAAGCAAAAACCCAACTCAAAAGCAAAAAGGGACAATAGTACAAGAATACCACGTATCTGCAACCAACCAGTACTGAATTAGCATGAGAATGGTAAAATAGTAAGGGCCAGAAGGTACATAGGGTATTCTTGGCTTATCGCCTTTCAACCATTGTATCTTCTGCTCCTGATTAGTAAAAGCAAAAAGGAAAACATGTAGAAATCAATTAGAAGATAGTATCCCGCATTATCTTACACTTGTAATTATTTAAAGTCATATGCCCTGTATTTAATTCAAAGAATGATAGGAATGAGCATGAATGCATCCTTGTTTTATATTTCTAAGCTTGCAGATTAAGGCTCCCAGTAGTTTACTGGACAAAAATTTGTATCCTTCATGCCTCTGCTCCATGTTAAACCATGCAAAGGGTTAAGGACTATCTATGTGTCCAACCTTATGAAAAACTAAGTCATTTAAATGGATCATAATCAGTGACTTATACTGCTAAAAAACCTGAATATATTAGGCACCGTAATTCTGACCCTTTAGATCAGTTATTTTAGTGTAGATATTTGTATACATGTTGTTCTTCTTCATCCGAAATTAAATCCTCCTCAACTTAGGTCTCAGGCACAAACTGCTCATTACTAGCATTTCCTCTCTGAAAGGATGTCGTCCTTGTATTGAAGCTCCCTCTTTTGTTAGGATATCCAGTGTATCCCTCACTGAAGCCTCGCCTTGTATCATAATTTCTACCTCCGCCTCTCCTCTCCATATTTAGATTTTTGAATCTAAGAGACTCCAAACAGGCTTTACACTCCCTGTTTGTACTAGAATAGAGCTCAAGGTCTTCTTCCGAACTATGGCTTCCCGACTAGCCGTCTGAGTTAAAGCCCATATTTTTTTGAGCAGTGAAGCACTCTACCGGGGTCTTTAATCCGTCATAAATTTTGGCTGCTCTGTATTGTTGCTGCAGTCGAAGTTGCATGCAATCTCCTCGAACGCCCTAATCAGGCATTTAATTGTTTGGCCTCTTTCCTTCAGATATTTTGTAAAACATCCTAAGGCCATACCTAATTGAATTTTAAACTCTAAGAGCCTTATTTGTTTCTTATGCATAACTCTAGCATATCTATGGTGCCTTTCTGAAATAAAGGTACACCTTGAAACCTTTCCAGGCATGCTAATATGTAGGTTAACATTTATTTATTTATTTCCATTAGAAATGCATCCAACCATTATTATATAATAATAAAAAATATCCTACCTCCTTCCGTAGGACTACTTTGAAACTTGTTTAAATAACGTTCATACTGTAACTATAGGGTGGGTACGCCCCTACTTGTTACAGTACCATGACCTATTGGTCTCCGTGGACGTTAAAAAAAACTATTCTATTCTATTCATAGTCCTATAGTTTATTTTAATTGACCCAATAGTCCCATAGTCCTATAGTCTTTGATGAGCTGTAGTAGTGTATTGGCCTCATATTTCAGACCAGGGAATTGCCCTTCTCTGATATATTTAAAAACTCTTCTTTTGATGCCTGGTTTGTCAAAACCATTGTTGATGAAGTTGTTCATTAACTCCTTTAAATCCATAGCCGTTTTAATAGGGTTGGAATTCACGTACATAAAGGGCATGACCTGCGATAAAATGACATTTCAAGCCTGAAAATAGGGCCTGCAGCTGCATGCATGCACGAATTTCATAGCTTTGAATGGCAATGCTTTTCTGAACAATCTCCGCAGGGTTCTATTCTTTACAAGGTCAACATTAGTGCATCTAATATGCCCGATGCTTTCATCAATGAAGTTCTTAAGACCTGGGATATTACATGGACAGATATCTTCCGTTTCTTGTACAAAAATGTAGTAGGGTTTGTAGCATAATTCTTTCATATTTTCTGTGTACCTCCATGAGAACATAGTGTCTTCCATAAGCATCTCCCCAACTTCCCCTAGCTTTTCTATCATATGTTTGTATATAATTTTTGGGATACAAATTCTGTCTAAAACCTTAGAAAGGAAAAAGTAGTGGACTATTTTCTTCCTGCATTTTTCCTTTGCTTCTGTCATATGCCATCTGCCCTGGCAGTCTTTTAGGATGGTCCTACAAATCTGTTTATATTAAAGCATTAGTTAGTAAATTACTGTTTCCTATGTATCAGTACCTTTATTAGTCACTCTGAGTAAACATGAATCCCCATAGCTGAACATGGACAAATGGCATGTCAGCTTATAGTGTCAAACTGGGTCTTTCCAATTTTTAGAAAGTCCATAGGGGATTTTAAGGTTATCTCGCAAGATAAACATTTATCCATAAAGTAGGCTTAGATCCTAACAGAATATGTTAATCCTGTAGTAAATCATGTATTAACATACAAGAGTGATTTTTGTAAAATGAAAGCATACCTATTTCTCATAAGCAAGCTGTTGTACTACTCCATCTGGTATCTTTCGAACTTGTACTTGTTGTTGCTTGGTAACAGGTTATCCACTGTATTAAGGGACCCCAATTGTTCAATGCCTGAATTATCAGCTATGCTGGAACCAGACGTGGTTGGATTTATAGTGATCCGAGGAGGATTATATCCCTTTTCCATGCTGACTGCATTTGTTGGGTTTCTCGTGTGCCTAGTCTTTCTGGCTGTTGTATTGTAACTGGATCCACCTTCCATATTGAGCATAAATGTAACTTGCTTAATACTTTTTTCGCATACCACAACCATTCTACAGTTGGGGAAATTTAGCTTGAAATCTGCCCATGGATCTGTAGCAAGTAAAAAGGTCATGCAAATAAGTGTGTCTCTTATTTCCAGATATGATAGGAATGCGATAATCCCATCTCTTAATGTGGTTTTGAGAAACTTTTTCACATTTGACATGTAAGGAAATACACTATCTAAATTGTTGAACATATACCAGACCGCGTGGTCCAGCCAAGTCATATGCTCCTTGCAATTATTCCCTTTCCTCCTGGGTTCACATACACATTTGAAATATGGGCACATGCTCCTCCACACTCTTTTCAGATAGAAGGCATCCCGTGTGATAGTTGAGTATGCCATGTGTCCTTTTTGTCTTAGATAAATAAAGTCATCTTTAGCACATTTCTTGTTGAAGAACCTATGGTCAATGTTGAGTTTGAACTTTTCTTTGACCACTATTTTTTCCATTTTCTTCTGCTGCTCTGGCCATATTTTCTTGGGTAGGTGTGATATCCCCTAGCATGATCCAAGACTCCCTACTAATTGGAGCAAGGGCCCCGAAGTTTTTAGTTCTCCAAATGCCCTGGTTACAGAATGCAGCATGTCCTTCAACCAGTTGTTCTGGAATGATGGGAAACCGGTGGCAGTTATGCAATGTAAAGCTATCTGTATCTACCTCCCCTTTCAGCTTGCTTACAGTATCCTTCATTGCCAATTTTTTCTCTTCAGACAGAACGGATTCACCAAATGGATCATCCTCTGATTCAACAATGTTTTCGTGTTTACTTTTTTCTCTTCCAGGCGCTCCTCTCTCTAGGTGCTCCTAATGCCGGTCTCATGTTTTTGATCACAACTGGAGATCCCGAACTCCGTTTCAGCTGAAATTTGGTGCGTTGCAAAGCTCTCTCAGATAGCTTTCTGAAGGTATACGATTTGCATATGCTAGAATAGGGTTTGTATAGCAATCCAGGCGCTCCTCTCTCTAGGTGCTCCTAATGCCGGTCTCATGTTTTTGATCACAACTGGAGATCCCGAACTCCGTTTTAGCTGAAATTTGGTGCGTTGCAAAGCTCTCTCAGATAGCTTTCTGAAGGTATGCGATTTGCATATGCTAGAATAGGGTTTATATAGCAAAACAGCAGTTTTCCGGCCTCCATCTCCAAAAGGCGCTCAAACCCTAAGGCGGTGGTGCTAGTCACATGTTTTCACTCATAACAGGAGATCCAGAAGTCCGTTTCAGCTGAAATTTGTTGCATTGGAAAGCTCTCTTAGCAACCTTTCCGATGGTGTATGATATGACCCTGGTTGGCTAAGTTATTTCTGTGATAACAGCAATTTTCCGGCCGGTTTGCTCTTCTGGATTCTGGATTAGGGCTTCACATATTCCCTTGACTTGCCCTAATTTGTTGGTCCGTTTGATTCAAGATCTGTCTAGGTACCCATGGACACTCTCAGGACATCCCCAACCCAACTCGAGAACCAAACCCAGACCCAGACTCAGACACAGCTGCCTGACAGGCCCACTTGGGAGGAGCATACAGGCGGCCCACCGCGTAAGAGACCTAGACCTAGCAGTCAGGCCAAGGGAGAAGCCTCTTCCATGAAGAAGGAGGCTCGTGCAAAGGCTCAGGCGGCAAGCTCAGCTCAGCCAGCAACACAGTCGACAGACCCAGCTTTGCAGACCTCAGACGCTGATTCCACAAGGATGGCACACCAGTCATGCCATGAGAGGTGGAGACAAACACAGGCGATGGTTGAGGATCACACCACTCAGATCTCACACCTGGCAGAAGAGCAACAAGCCTCCGTCCCCCAAGTGCTTAAGAAGCAACTGGCTATAGTAAAGCAACAGTTTGCAGGCATTGAGACCCAAGTGCAACAATTGCTTGACAATATTCGCTTGTTGCAGTTTGAAAGGGAGCAGGATAGCCAGACTCTTGCTGGCCTCCGGGCACAAATAGACACCATGTCTACCAGAGATGAAGTTCTAATGAAGGACAAGGAGAGAATTGAGCAGGAGATGATCACTGATATCTCCCATCTTCGATCAGACATTGCAGATGTCATTGCCACTCAGGGGGCATTTCAGATAGCAACTAACGAAAGTCAGTTGCTACAACAGGCCCTTCAGAACAGGATCAGCACAATGGAGATCACCTTCACATCGACAGATGATGTAATTGCCTCTAGGATACAGAAGTTGGAACAGCGTTCCCTTGTTCAAGAGCAAGAGGCACACGAGCTACGAGAAGCTACAATTCAACAGGGGAAAGGACTCCATGCCAATGCACACGAGGCCTTGCAAAATTGTTTATCCGAGTTGGAGCGGCAGAAACAATTCCAGCAGGAGCTGAGCTCTCGGCTTCAGAAGGCGGAGGCAATCTCAGGCACCTCAGCTGCCACCCATGCTCAACCACCCATGCGAAGTCCGTCTAGGCAGGCACCACGACACCCTACTTCACCATTCCCTCCACGCCAACAGGACCCTCCTGTTCATGGACATCGGACAGCACCTTCAACTCACAGACAGCAGCCGGTACATGCTGTCCCAGCAAACGTTGATCCACGTGAGCTTAGTGAACGCAGACGGAGGGTCATAATTTGGTGATCCGTGGGCTGCCCGGAAGAAGAGGGAGAGAATCTCATTCCACGGACTCGGATGCGGATCATCAATCGTATGACATTGCACGGGCTCAGTACATTATTGCTCGAGCCAGCCGTCATGGTGCTCAACGTTACGCCTACAACCGTATTGTCATATTCCGCGACGTGCTTGGATATGCAAGTACGGGATGCCATCTTGTGCCGGGGCAAGCAATTGAAGGGAACATCCTTGTATGTGGACCCGAGACCTCATCCCAAAGACAACAAGAGTCCCTTGAGCGTGAGCTCACCAAGGTTCGAGGCATCCGCTGTCAAGGAGGAGTTGCGGGACTAGTTCGAGGCAAGATGCACATTTTCCGGGCTGCTGCAGACCCTCCGGGCCATTCAGCTGCAGCCCCCACCTCCTCTGATCATGCTCCTCCACCGTCTGCTCCAGCCCCATGCCCTGCTGCCACTGCCACTACTCCTCAGTCATATGCCATCCCAACTCCTACTTTGCTTCTCACTGCACCCCAACCCCATCGCTTCTCACTCTCATCCCACATGACTCAGTCTGCTACCGCTTCCCACTCTTCCCCCACAACTCAATCTGCGCATGCCTCTGCTGCTAACAAATAGGGAATGTGCCTTCAGGTGGTCTCCTGGAATTGTCGAGGTTTCCCATGGCAGAAGGGGGATAGTCTCAACTCTGTTGCTGCAGGTATGGATCTCATCTTCCTCATGGAGACATGGGAGCACGCAGGACACAGGCTACCTGATCTTTTAGGCTATCAACATTTCTCAGTCTTCAATAGCTGCACAGGCAAGAGGGGACATGGAGGGGTTGCCTGTTATTACCGGGAGTCTTTGGCACAGTCGGTCTTCCTGCACAAGATTGACAGACACAACCGGTACTTGTGGGTGCGGGTGCAGAATTGTAGTGGCAACCCTCTCTTCTTGGCTGCTTGCTACTTTCCACATGCAGAAAGCAACTTTTACCATGCCCACTCAGATGTGGACAGGCTAGCTCCATATGTCGATCTATATGATGACATACAGCAACATAGACAGTTGGGTAGTGTGGTACTCCTTGGGGACTTCAATGCACGGACAGGAGTAGAGCAGCCCATGAGACTTGATCCTTTGGCTCGGATGATGTTACACACCTGCGCCCAGAGGCGCTTGGCCACCCCTAACATCGATGATAGTCGTCACGCCAGCTTTGGCGGCGCTTGCTTCTACTATGTGGTGTCTTTGACTTGATAATTTGTAATGGCCCGCACGGTGGCCTTCCTCCCGTAAGTGCACTTGCGCGCACAAGAGAATCGGGGATGGAGGATCTAGTGTGGTGGACTATCTATTAGTCGCTGAGCAGGATGTACATTTGATCAACCACTTTCGGGTAGGCACAGACAGTAGAGATGAGGAGACAGACTCAGATCACCTTCCACTTTACCTGCAGTTGGCTTGGCAAGCTGCTAGAACCCCTTCTACGGCAGCTCCTTGTATACCTCGCTTGCGATTGGATTATGAGCAGGCAAAGGATTATGCTGATATGCTCATAGATGACCTTTCAGAATTTTGCAGTCGCCACGCGCTAGAGCAAAGAAAAGCGGGTCAGCTGATTGAGCTCCTTGGTACTGTTGCGTAAAGATGCTTTGGGATAGCATGCCCGAGGTATCACAGGGATCGCAACATTCCCCCGTGAATCGGTGGTTTGATGTCGAGTGTAAGGAATACAAATGCCGGCTCGCCCGGATCACGATCCCGCAATGCGTCCACATGCCACCACACAAAGATCGTGCTTTCTTGAAGGCAAAGAAATCTCAAGACATTGCACGCCATCAAAGGGAAATGTTTTCCATGTTGAAAAGCCATCCTAGAATCTTTTGGCTAAAGGTTCTTCGAAAGCCAGCCCAGCCCTACGGGGGAACATCACTAATGAGCAAATGGGAACAATACCGGCAACTCTATGATCCTCAAGGGACACGAGCACTCATACCCCCACGTAATGGTCCGACATTAGAAATCACAGAGGATGATGTTACCCGTGGTCTGCGCGCGTTTGGCCAATGGGAAAGCAACGGACTGGATGGTATGCGTGCAGAGTTGCTCAAGTGGGCGGGGGAGCCTATGGTACCAGTCCTAACCACTATGTTCAACAGAGCTCACAGAAGGATTCTTCCAAAGAAGTGGACCACAAGCGAGTTGTCCCCATTTACAAGGCGGGGAGATCCACATAGTCCAACCAATTACCAACAATCATGGTCAGGCTCGGTGTTTTTCAAACAATCATTGAGCAACAGTTGACCGGTGAGCGGTAAAAAACAGGTGTGCGAGTCTCACACAAGCGGGGTTCCATTCAACCATTGATCATATCTTCACATTGAGGACTTTGGTTGAGGATAGCGTAAACCGCCGGCGGGACCTCGTATTGTTGCTTTGTTGACTTTGCGAAGGCTTTTGACACCGCGGCCTCTGAAAAAGTTATGGGAAAGATTGCGGCAACTAGAGGTTCCTCATATGCAAAATGCAAGATACAAGTTGCGATGGGATGACGCCGACAACCATTCACTAGCAAAGATTGGGGTCCGCCAGGATGATGTCCTCTTTCCCCAACATTGTTTGCTCGTACATTGACCAGGTTGGAACACCGCTCATGGACAATGGGGGTGGCGGGACCCAACTTTTGCATCAGTCATCGACAACTCATCTATGCAGGCGATGTTGACCTCTTAGCTCACACTCCGCAGGATATGCACCTCTCACTTAGATGCTCGATACATTTTGCCGTGCCACGCACATGAACGCCAATCCGCCAAGACCAAGGTGGTCCTAATCTCATCCTCGCGCCATCCAAGGCCCCTTCATTCACTTATCGAGGGCAACAAGTGGAGGTGACACCCACCTACAAGTATCCGGGAGTGGAGTTTCCTTCTACACTATCTTTGGGACACTTCCATAAGATTGCGGTAGCAAAGAGGGCTGGAAAGCACTCTATGCAATGCGTAACAATAACCACAGAGCGTAACTATATGATTGGGGGCATCGTGCACATCCGCTCGTGGTATTGGTAGAGCCCGCTTCTTTGTACGCGAGTTGAAGTCCGGGGCCCAATGGTGTCCCTTGCTACTTGGAGTGACTTAGAATAGTGCAAAAGGCCTTCTTAGCACGGCACTTCGGAGTGAAATCCACGGTCCCATATCAAATTTTGTTGCGGGGAGACGGGTTTCCGCCATTTCAAATGAAATGCCCTTGATAAACACACATCGCTTATTTCCGGAAGGTGGTGAATATGGATGATGATCGCTCACCGCACTTGGCTTATGCAAAGGGCAATGGGACCACAACGACTCAAGAATTGTTGGAAGGATAAAAGAGTGCAAAGTGGCTAACTAGATGGAATGTCCAGAGCACATGTGCATCCAGTAGAAACAGAGGCGATCGTGGATGTACCGAGATGTTACCTTGATGCTTGTTTCTCCAAAGAAGCTTTGGGATTCCGTGGCTCGAGCAAGTCAAAACAAAGACATTACAAGCAAAGACATAAATCCCACATTAGAACGAGGCCCACAAATAGCTACCTACGCTCACATCCGCCCATGAAAAAGCGCAGCATATCGCCTCCATTCGCCGCAGTGCCCACCATCTCCGGATTGAGACAGTCGATGGATTAGGGAGCCACGCCGATAGGGTTTGTCGGTCTTTGCCGCCAGGCGGGAGCCGTTGAGGATGAGTGTCACACTTTCCGTGAGCTGCCCAAAGATATGATCGATTCGGACACGCTTATGCTCGGTTGATTAGACCCGATGAGCCGCTACACATGATAATCGGGCACCGCGACTTGATGCGCTCACTTTCGGATCATACATTCAGAAGTACTTGGACTTGAGGGCTTAGATATGCCCCCCAAATAACCATTTAATTGATGTCGGCGCCTTATTGTCGCCACGGTTTTTCCTCGAAAACCCTTCCGGGCGGGGGTTTTAATCCCGCAAGAATGTGATCGCTGCGCTTTTTGTATTGGGTCCCATAGGCCGATTGGTCTCCGTGGACGATAAAAACAATTCTATTCTATTCTATTCTATTCTTATATTCTTGCCAAGGCAGGAGTTTTTAACCTTATTTGCTTTCTCAAGAGCCAACACCCCTGTAACAAACTGTGCTTTGACCAGGTCTTCTTCCATTGTTCTATTGTACACAGTGGAAGGTAAGGTATCATAAATATCATCAATAACTTTCAGTGCATCCTCCCATTCTGTACCAGCTTTATTAATCGTGGGTATTAGAGCTAACCAGTCATTGAACCCCAGATGGAAAATAGCTGACAACTCATCTGATTTTCTAAGTGCTTCTCTTTCCAATAGTAACATATGCACTTTAGGATTTTTTATGCAAGAGAGCAAAGTCTGTACTGCATAGCTTGGGCATGCTGTTTTTACTGCCATTATACCCGATAGGTCCAAGGGTTCTATTCCATATTGGTGGCACGATATTCCATGTTGTAATCTCCTTGAGAATCCTCAATGTCCTGAAATCATTATAATATCAGTATCTTTTTATAAACCATTCATTATGCTCATATTTTATACCAAATGGAGTGATGCCACACTGGTAAGACCAATGAAACGAAATTTCTAAAAAAAACCCGGAGCCAACTAGTTCAGGCAACAACCCTACTAGTAGTTCAAACTGCCTCGGTCAATCCCTCAACAGCCTTATCGTTCCATACATTTAATCGAGCTAATTAAAGATGGAGCATCAAACCAAGGTCTAAAGAATCAAAACTTTAATCTATTTCCAATCAAACAATCTTTACATTTTCTTATTCGTACATGGGTTCCCACCACATATAGATATCAGACATGCAAGTGCAACCTTTTATGGCATGAAAGCATGTACATTGGTCCAGTATAGGCACACTTTCTTATGCCTCCATGCATTTGCATGACAAATGTACTAAGGTTACGGTTTTGTAACCACCAAATACTTTTATGCGAAAGGGAAATATAGTCCTAAACTTCTTAATAACATAAATCATAAATAAGTCAAACTGTAGTTGTCAATCTTAAAAGGCACCTCATTTCTTTAAGTGCCCATGTCCTAGGGTTTTAATTCCCTATTTTAACCTTATAGAGTTTACTAATATGTTCCCATCATTACTGTATTACTTCTCCTATTTATTTAGCATTTTTAAAGCGTCTGTATACCACCAAGAGTCTTACCCATTAAAATTTCCATGTATACCCTTGTTTTTTCAGAGACTCAATCTTATCCATCAGTAACTTTTATTATTTCAGAGTCTGATATTGTTTTTAAACACTTTGGACAGAATATCATGCACTTTGTGCAAGTGCATAATGGAATAAACAGCATATAGCATAAACTAAAGACCTGTGAACGCTGTATTTTCTGAAAAGATACGCTATATTTCGTAAAAGGTTTCAAAACATGATCTATTCATAACTTTGACGTTTTTCACAACAGTAAGCCTCAGGTCTTACAACAGAGTCGCAATATCTTACAACAGGTCTTACAACAGAAGGGGCACACAGCTGTGATATAATATATCTAGTGGAAACGTGGGAGCACAATATAAAAAGATTGCCAGAGGAGGAAGGGTACCAACTATTCACATGCTGGAAGGACAAAGATTTCAAGATTGGAAGAGGGAGTGCGGGATTAGCTTGTTATGTTAAAGAAAATGTAGTAAAAAGTGCATGTATTTTGCAATCGGATGTCAATAAGAGATACATGGTTTTGAATATACAATTACAGAACAAAAAAGAGTTAATTCTGATTTTAGCTTATTATCCACCAAGCAGTGATAAACTAGAACTGTTAGAACTGGGGGAGACTATGATGAAATGGAAAGAACAGGGCCCAATGATATTAATAGGCGATCTGAACGCCAGAACAGGGCAGGAACAGGCGCAAATCACGAGTATGGAAGACACAAATGGACAATGGACTAGCACAAAAAGATCAGAGGAATGGGATAGGAGTACGGAAGACAGAGCAGAAGTCAATGCAAGGGGGGAGCTACTACTGGAGATATCCTCAACTACAGGGGTCACTATAGCCAACGGGGTACAAAGGTGGGAGGGGTCAGGGAAGTACACGAGCCAGAATGCACACGGGAAGAGTATAGTGGACTATGTGATAATGAATGACACTGCAGCGGAGATAGTATCGGGATTCATGCTCCTAGAATGGCCGATCGGGAAAAGGGAGAGCCACAGACCCATACAGTTGACACTTACGGGGGACGAATATACCTCGAATGACAGGCAACAAGAAACAGAGGAAATTAACGGGAAACTGAAAATACAGTTTCAAGAGAAGCACGTAGATGT
The DNA here is from genome assembly GCA_021234155.1 of Isoetes taiwanensis. Taxonomy (NCBI): domain Eukaryota; kingdom Viridiplantae; phylum Streptophyta; class Lycopodiopsida; order Isoetales; family Isoetaceae; genus Isoetes; species Isoetes taiwanensis. The sequence continues at coordinate 10,701,607 of JAJEKV010000041.1, forward strand.
ATTTGTGCAGTACATCAAAGAAGAAATGGGAAAATGGAATTGGGGGGCACATAGGGCAGACGATAATGGAGACAGGCTTAATGATATAACAGTGAAAGTAGCAACGGAAGTTTTCGGAAAGAGAAGAAGTAAAAGGGGGAAGGATGCATTCAAGGCATCGAGTTGGTATGGCGACGAGTGCAGGGAACAGAAAAGAAAGGTCAGAGAACAGAGAGGAAGGGAGACATATCAAACTGAGAAAAAGGTATATCTGAAGATGTTGAAGGCAAAGAGAAATAAAAACTTGGTACAGCATCAATGGGGACTGGCCAAACTCCTGAAAAAGCAACCCCGGAAATTCTGGAAAGGATTTAAAGGGAAAGGACAAGGGAATCAGAAAAATGGTAACACGCAAGAAGATATTGGGGCAGACGGGTGGGAGAGATACCTGGAGAAATTGTATAAGACCGGAGCATCTCCAGCACCAATACCAGAATTACAAGGGATGGACAAGCCGTGTTTTAGCACACAGGAAGTGATGATGGCACTAAATAGAATGGCCAATAACAAAGCCCCAGACCTATACGGGTTAACAGTGGAATTATTAAAATGCGCAGATACAGCAATAGGGAAACAGGTGACAGATATTTTCAACGGTATCATACATGCAGGACTCCCAGCTAGATGGGCGTATAACAGAGTGATACCCCTACACAAGAGAGGGAGCAGACAGGAACCTGGGAATTACAGAACCATAATGGTGAGTTCCATTTTCGCAAAATAGTTTGGAAAAGTTTTAGACAACAAGCTGAAGCAATGGGCAGAGGGTGGGAACCGGAGAGCACAGGGACAGGCAGGGTTTAGGCCGGAACACTCAACTACGGATCACCTAGTGACCCTCATGATACTAGTAGAACAGAATAGAAACCAGGGGAAGAAAATAATATGATGCTTTGTGGACTTTAGGAAAGCTTTTGACACAGTCCTGAGGGAAAAACTAATACAAAGGCTTATAGATATGCAGGCACCAAAGGATATGGTGGGGGAAATTGCAAGATTGTACTATAATGTATATGCGAAAATGGAAGAAGAAGAAGGGAAAGCGATAGATTGCGATACGGGAGTCAAACAGGGATGCCCATTATCCCCCACACTGTTTGGAATATACATAGATGCATTACAGGATTTTATAGCAGAACAACAAGGGGACACAGACGCCCCTATTCTAGGGGGCACCAAAGTACCCATCATGCTATATGCAGATGACCTGAGCATGATGGCCACAAAGAACAAGGGGATGCACAGGTTACTGAAACTGTTGGAAAGCTTCTGCGAAAAGACAGGGCTGACAGTTAATCTCGCGAAAACCAAAATAGTCTTTTTCGGCCACAAAAATAGACACAAACCGTTTAGATATTTGGGAACAGAGCTAGAAGAATCAACAGAATACAGATATCTGGGATACGATGCGCATGGCACAGGAAAATGGGCTAAAGGGGCAGATACAAGATTCCAAACAGCCATCGAAAGCTACTACAATATGAAAAACTTCTGCAACAAAAGCAGGATAATAAATTGGAAAATCAAATTCTATGCGCAGTAGTTGCAACTACACAGCTATATGGAGCAGAGGCCTGGGGACCGGGTCTGACAGAGAAGAAATGGGAAAAGCAGGAAGGAATTTACAGGCAATGGCACAAACAGGAATTCAAGCTGAGAACGAATACACCACAAACAACTATAGTATATGAGAGGGGGCAGAAACTGATGGAAGTAAGGGCATGGGAAAAGACCATCAGATATCTCATAAGAAACAATGCGGGTGGAAAACCGAATAAGTTAGCGAATATCGCGATCAATGAATCAGCGAAAGCCCACATAATCGAGAGTAACGGTTGGTTTAGGGATGTGGCAATGTGGACAAGAAAAATGCAGATGAACCTGAGCGACCTCATTAGTGAGGGAGAGGAAGGATGAATGGGCAAACAAAGCCACATAAGCCTGGCTGCAAAATCACATGGGGCCCAAGACAATATGGCTTATGACAGTATTCAACCCGGGACAGCAGATAGGACAACAGATGTATCAGGATAATTTACTAGGAAAAGCCAGGAAGGATATCCTAGCAAGATTCAGAATGGGAAGCCATGACCTAAGAATCGAAAAGGACAGATGGCGGAGAATAGAGAGGGAGGACCGGATATGCAGAATTTGTGACAGAGGGGAAGTGGAAGATGAAAATCATATGCTAAATGAATGCCCGGTATATGAAGACATCAGGAACAAGTACAGAAATGTAAGGTGGGGTCAGGCTGTACACATCATGATGGCAAGGTCAGAAACAATGAGGGATCTGGCAGACGCAATACGGAAAATGACGGCAAGACACCGGGAAGTACATAAAGAAAAAGGGCTTCTGTTATGAACCGCCTGAGAGGCGCACCATACCCGCCCTGAAATGCTCAGCTCAAAGCTGATTGATAACGACGCACCCGTGCACTGCCTTGAAGCCGATCCAAAGCGGGGTGCCGGTATTAATGAAGAAAAGTGAAGCCTTCAGAAAAGGTTACATTGTAAACCAGCATGGTGTGCTAGTAGCGCCCGTAAGGGAGCTCGCCCATGCTACATAAGTCCACGGGCCTCAGGGCACAAGGGACAATAATGTATCTATCTATCTATCTATCTATTTCCGAAAAAAGGCTTTTACTAATGCCAAAAGTGCTATCATTTTCAGATTTCATTGTATGAAAACCACTAAAACATAGAGCAAAAAAGTTTCAACTGTTATACCATAATAGAGGAATAGATACAAAGTATAAAGGTTCCTGTGAGGTTATCTTGCAGTGTAAACTATCCACCGTCATCATTCATTTCCTTGTGCAACTGTACCATTGCTCCAATAAAGTCCTTGTTTGATCCATGTTCTCCTCTAAGCAAAAACCCAACTCAAAAGCAAAAAGAGACAATAGTAGAAGAATATCACGTACCTGCAACCAACCAGTACTGAATTAGCATAAGAATGGTAAAACAGCAAGGGCCAGAAGGTACATAGGGTATTCTTGGCTTATCGCCTTTCAATCATTGTACCGTCTACTCCTGATTAGTAAAAGCAAAAAGGAAAACATATAGAAATCAAATAGAAGATAGTATCCTGCATTATCTTACACTTTTGTAATTATTTAGAGTCGTATGCCCTGTATTTAATTCAAAGAATGATAGGAATGAGCATGAATGCATCCTTTGTTTTATAGTTCTAAGCTTGCAGATTAAGGATCCCAGTAGTTTACTGGATAAAAATTTGTATCCTTCATGCCTCTGATCCATGTTAAACCATGCAAAGGGTTAAGGACTATCTATGTGTCCAACCTTATATAAGAACTAAGTCATTTAAATGGATCATAATCAATGACTTATACTGCTAAAAAACCTTAATATATTAGGCACTGTAATTCTGACCCTTTAGATCAGTTATTTTAGTGTAGATATTTGTATACCTGTTGTTCTTCTTCATCCGAAATTAAATCCTCCTCAACTTGGGTCTCAAGCACAAACATTACTAGCATTTCCTCTCTGAAAGGATGTCGGCCTTCTATTGAAGCTCCCTCTTTTGTTAGGATATCCAGTGTATCCCTCACTGAAGCCTCGCCTTGTATCATAATTTCTACCTCCGTCTCTCCTCTCCATACTTAGATTTTTGAATCTAAGAGACTCCAAACAGGCTTTACACTCCCTGTTTGTCTCAGAATAGAGCTCAAGGTCTTCTTTCGAACTATGGCTTCCCGACCAGCCATCTGAGTTAAAGCCCATATTTTTTTGAGCAGTGAAGCACACAACCGGGGTCTTTAATCCATCATAAATTTCGGCTACTCTGTATTGTTACTGCAGTCGAAGTTGCATGCAATCTCCTCGAAGCATTTCGCCCTAATCAGGCATTTAATGGTTTGGCCTCTTTCCTCAGATATTTTGTAAAACATCCTAAGGCCATACCTAATTGAATTTTAAACCCTAAGAGCCTTATTTGTCTCTTATGCGTAACTCCAGCATATCTATGGTGCCTTTCTGAAATAAAGGTACACCTTGAAACCTTTCCAGGCATGCTAATACGTAGGTTAACATTTATTTATTTATTTCCATTAGAAATGCATCCAAGCATTATTATATAATAATAATAATAATAAACAAAAAGAAGGGACAAAAGCCTTTACATTTGTGTTTTCAGCTTCGGTGACCCGCTCCCAACTGTCGGCAGTCGTGGGACCCCACCTTTCAACCGAAAAGCGGTTCCAACTGATCTTCCTCCACACATTTCACCTAATTTTAGTCAAAATAAGCAACCAAACATACCCCTATATGTTAGAAAACGATTTCTATAATCTCATCTGAAGTATTTATTAAAGTGCCACATAGTGGACAAGGATCTACATCTTTAAAGGTAAGGCTAGAGATTGTTTTAGATAGTAAGAAAATTATAATGCAATAGATCAATGTTTATTATTATTAAGCCTGTTTATTATTAATAATAATAAACATAAATAAAGAGAGGCCTTCTGGAGAAAGGTCTTGAGTAAGCATGCACAACCCACAGGAAATATTACCCCGGAACAATGGGTGAGATACTTGCAGCAGCTGTATGACCCAATGGGAAGCCGGGCAGCAGTACCTCCGCAGACAGGCCTAGCACTGGTCATTACTGAAGGGGATGTCATAATGGGCCTGCAACGCCTCGCTAACGGGAAGGCAACAGATTTGGATGGTATGCAGGCAGAGCTTCTCAAGTGGGCCGGGCCCCCAATGGTGTCGGTTCTCACAGCACTCTTCAACAGGGCATTGCAAGAAGGCTTCCCCCTGCACTGGACTACCAGTAGAGTTGTGCCCATATACAAAGCGGGGGACCCCCACGGACCAACTATCGTACCATTATGGTCGGGTTACGTCTTTGCCAAGTTGCTTGCCGGATTCTTGAGCAAATGACCGACACTTTGGGCGAGGATGGAGAAGTGCGGGCTCTCACGCAGTGCTTTCGCCCCTAAGATTCTACTATTGACCATATCTTCACTCTGCGAACACTCATAGAGGATAGCCGAATCAACACCGAGAGCCCTCATTTGCTTTGTGGATTTCGCAAAGGCTTTTGACCACGATTACCTCGGGATAAGTTGTGGGACAGATTGAGACAGGTTAGGGGACCCCGTCGACTTCTGCGTAATGCTATATCTGACACTATCTGAGGCTTGCTCCGGCCGTCTCACACTTGTCGGGGAGCCGTTGTTAGTAGCATTGGGGTGCGCCCGGCTGCCCTCTATCCCCGACGGCTCTTGGCTTGTACATTGACCAAATAGAAGAATGGCTAGGCCGAGCACGGGGAGGCGCGGTTGATGCACCACATAATCCGCAACTCATATATCGCGATGATGTTGACTGCCAAGCATATACCCCGGAGGACATGCAATGCCACCGGATGCTTTGGACACTTTCGCCAATTCACCGCATGAGAGTTAACTTGGCCAAGACGAGGGTGCCGGCCGGGTCCCATCATCCTCGGCACCACGCCTTCCCTATTCACTTACCAAAAGGCGGGTAGTGGAGGTGGCTCGATCTTATAAGTATTTGGGCATTGAGTTTTCTACTACCACACACCGGGATGCATCCATCGTTTACGGGTCACTCTGGTGGAAAGCCCCGTATGCAATGCAAAACAACAATCACAAGGCAGAGTATGCATGGGGTCACCAGGCACACTTGTTCGTGGGCCTTGGTTGAACCGGGTCCTCCTTTATGGGGCGTAAGTGTAGGGGCCGTGATATCCCTCACCACTTGGAATGATCTAGAGCAGTACTGAAGGCCTTCTTGGCCCGAAGCAATCGGGAGTGAAATCCACGGTCCCATATCGATCTTGCTCCAAGAGACTAGCTTCCTTCCATTCTGAGGGTCTGCTACTGAACGTCACATTATTTACTTCCGGAAGGTGGTGGCTATGGATGAAGCCCGGCTGCCCAACCTTGCTTTGGCGGTGGCGATGGGCCCGCGAAATCGACTCAAAGCCCTTGAAAGACAAGCAAGCCCAGTGGTTCTCGCGATGGAATGTGCAGGCACCACGGATGTGGACCAAATGCATACACCGAAGGAACGCTACCGCCTTGAAGCGATGATTTGGATGCTTGCTTCATGGCCAAGCTTTGGGATGCGAGGCCCCGTCCCATGTCAAGGTGGCAAATTATCGACAACAAAGTTAATCCCATGCTCACAAGGGGCCCACACCACTACCCGGCGCACCCATCTACCCATGAAAAGCGCAGGGTGATTGCTTCCATTCGCGACAGTGCACACCACCTCCGCATTGAGACGAGGGGAGATGGATTCGGGGCCGCAGCGTGAGGATAGAGTCCGGCGCGATCTTTGTCAGCGAGCCATTGAGGATGAAAGTCACGCCCTCGTGCCTGTCCGTAAGAGCATATCCCGCTCGGTATGCTCCGGTTAGTTGTGCCCCATCGCCCCTCGCATGAGCTACCGAGCCGCGGCCTCTCGTGGGCTTGTTGGGATCGTCCTCCAGAGGGTAATGGATACGCCGGACTCGCTTATGCCCCCGTCCGGCATTAACCTCACCGCACTTGTGATTATGTATATAACTGTGCAGTATATCAGCATCCTTATTGCTACTAAGGGTTTTCCCCCGAAAACCCTTCGGGGGGGTTTTTAATCCTGGTAGTAATACGCCTGCTGCTCTCTCTTTGTACTTGGGTCCCATAGGCCAGTTGGTCTCCGTGGACGAAAAAATCATATTCTATTCTATATTCTATTCTATTCTATTCTCGATGTATAAGAGTTATTCTGCATAAATCGGCTTCATATATAATGAAGGAGGAAAAAAAAAGGATGGACTCACTCGTCTTTGACATGAAACATAAAAGATCTAACAAAATACACTGTAGCTAAATGCATACCACACATTTTTATACTTTCCCTTGCCACTTGAGGTCTGATAATAGATTTTCCCATTCCGCAACATCTAAAAATAAAACTATATCGAACCCTTTCTAAATGACATAGGATTGTGATGTCTTAGAAGGGATTTGGACATTTAGATAATCTTGTAACTCATACGCATGGAGACTCATGGCAACGTATCAATACAACCCCAACGGGAACATTTTCAAAAAACATACCCTTTTCTTTTGAAGGATGACAAACTTTATGAATAACATTCAAAATAATACATACTACAATGTAGAAATATGAATAAGGGTGGCTAGAAATTCTAGGATTATCATACAATTGAATCAATCGCTCATCCTATCGGTATATAGAAATATGTCGAATGGTAGAATGTGGTCGATACAATATTTTGTGCCAAAAGGCTTGAGGATCACGTAACAAACATTCAAACATGCACTTCTGATGCTCAACAATGAACTGTGCCTTCCTGTTTTCCAACACAGACGTATAATTCTTGATGGCATTTTGAAGTGCATCAGGATCAATTATCATGCGCAACTGTTTTTCAAGCTATTTGCAGTCAGCATCAAACCATGCATATTGAGGAAAGGATTTTCTACTAGTATGAGCAATACCAAAAGTGTATGTACCAAAGTATAACGCAACAAAAGTAAGCAAAGACTCAGCAAATGCAACTTTACACTCTTGAAGAGTTGGGTAATCCAAAATACCTTCAAGTGCAGGAGCTAAAATCTGTGCATATTCATCAGATCTAGTATAGTTCAAGCGGATGCAGGCGGCAAGGGCATATATATCAATGAGTTGAAGAGGTATAAACTGCCACTTCATTAACGAATATCTAGTATAATAACAGGGGGTTCCTTTTGTATTTTTGTATAATTTTTCCTATGGTTTTCATATGATTTTGAAGGCATATTGCATGGGACTACTATCCAGACTGTGCCCAGTATTTTATCATAAAAGTTCTTACGTTCTTGATGGTTTACCCATTCAATTTTGCACTTGATGAATGGAATGCATGTAGAGGTCAAACTTTTTTATTCTAGGGATTTTCACTCTCTTTTATTTCGTCCCTATCTGGACTCAATATCATTTTTGCTGCAGTTATGCAAGGGCCAAAAGCATCCCAGGTTTTGTCGTTCTTGGAAGGGTCAGCTATAGTGAGGTCATTGCGGTGCTCCCCGGACCTATACGACGATGCTCCCATCATATAAATATGAAAAATTACCCTTCCATGGCAACTCAATCACCACGGAAAGGCCCTCCATCTGACTCAGACCACTTGTGATGGCCATATGTCTGGATGAAGGGCATGGAAGTATCATTCATCCCATGCCTTTTATGGAAAATCCTATATTGCGGAAGCGTACATAAATGTTAGCACCTAGCAACAATATGCCTAATCATATGCCACCACGAAGGGTGACCCATCCATCAATAAGACAACATCACGTAATATCAATATACATAACAAATGCATCAGAATTGAAGGTTCTAACCCAGGCTCAACGTCAAGGGGATCAACTGACAGTCAGGGCCTCCAGATAACAACAGACGGAATCATGACATCAGCATTGGCTGACATAGAATAATGGCTAGAGTAGTCCACTCCATCTGCCCCTCCTGTGTACACTTTGCAGATAGGCTAAAACATGCTATGGCATGAATGTAGCCTTTCAGATATGCAATCTCGTGGATTCACCCTATGAGACAGTACTCCAGGTTGCATCTCCCTGGTTTGATGACAATGATCGTGCATCTTCCTGCACGATCCCTTCTCGGAGCACAATGGTTCCACGGGTGGCTAGAGAATCGTGGCATCACTGGTGCCCATGCATCCGTACCCGACTTACCCCCTAAATCTATAGGTCGGCTTACCGCACATAGCGAGCCTAGGGCTTCCCACCAGATAGTACCTACGACCCAGGGGGTATCAAACCCATACACGGTCCACGCAAGTGATCGACTATAAGCGTAGCACACTATGGGGGCCCTAGTAACCAAGTGGGCTCTCATGCACAAGCTGCAATTAATGGGATTTAAGGGGTTCTAACTAGGAGCATCTCTATTGCTATCTGCCCTTTAGGTCTCTACCCCCCTTAATTTCCACAACATGGGAGGAACAGAAAAAGAACAACCATCATACATACATCCATCCATAACCTCAATCAGAGCATGAAATAGAGATTAATCATACAACTACACATACAAGGGTTAGCTAAAAGCTCAAGCTATCTCAGCACTAACCTGTATCTTGGCTAGAGCCCATATCTCTTAAGTTTTTCATGTAGCTAGTCTGAATAGGTATGAACAAGCAACTCCTCCTTCACCAAAGTCTTCCAAATCGATTTTGGGCAGAATTGGGGTTGAAGGTCCACTTGGTTGTCTGACAAGTAGCCTAGGCCAATCAAGTTGGTCCAGGTGGACTCACCTTAATGGCCTACTTATACTAATAATAATTAGCTAAGCAATTAGTTATTAATTAGCTTAACTAATTGATATTTTAACATAGCTAACATAATGGCCCCAAAATACCTATGGTGATATGTCATGATATTTATACATATGTCGTATAAATATGTGGAACGTCACATTCTCCACCGCCCCCCCTCAGAATAATGCTTTCCTCAGCATTGGGATTAGGTGGAGTACTGGAAGAATTAAATTATGAAAAATCAAATATATTTAGGTCAGTAATTACATAGATAGATCAATCATGATCAGAGTTGAGGACCGTAGTCCTTCAAATAATACACATGAAAAAACACATCATCAGCCCTTAGTGGACCATAGGTTGTAGAACCTAGCGCTTCCAAGAAAGAACATATATCAAAACAAAAATATAGGCCCTTAGAAGCACCCAGATAACCACTATTGGTCTGCAGAACTACAATACATCAATATTTACAAAATAATTTAGAGATTGTGGTTGAAGGGACCACCCCCTTTTTAAAAAAGAAAAATTGATAAAAAGAAGAAGGGAACCATATCTTGCCTAAGGCCTGCGATTCGTCTCGGCGTAAGGAATGACAATGTTCCCATTATAGCCGTAGACGAACACATCCTATCATGCCTATATGCACATCCGCATTCCTAGGATGCATCTAGCCCCAACCCCCTGCGTGATCCCTGCTGGATCTAGCATTCCACTGCTTACCGTTGGAGTTGGAGTCGATGGCATCATGGATGGTTCGACCTTGGAACTATCGCATAAAGTCTGGATAAGCCTTATCGAGATCCGCCTTAAGAACCCAAGTAGCATCTTCCGTTGGTAAGTGCTTCCACTTAACTAAATATTGCAGGATTTGAGTCCTTCTGGTTTGCTTATATGCTCGATTAAGAAGAGCTGCTTGGACTATCTCCAATTGTTCGTCGGTCATTTCCAGAAGTGTTGGTATATCGAGTATCTCATCTGGATCTGGCGTATGCTTCTTCAGAAGGCTTACATGAAAAACTTTATGGACCTTTAGATGTACGGGTAAATTCAACTTATAGGCTTGAGGACCTATGGGATCTCCAAAAGACCCTATGTGAAAATAGGGAAAATCCACATCAGCTTTTTGCCTTAGCCAATGAGAGAATAGCTATAGTGTTCTTAATCCATACATCTCTGCCATGGTTCATTTGCCCTTGGTTGCCACATGTCATACTGAGATTGGGTCCCTTTTCCCAAAGGAGACTCCCAAATCTGCCACATTTTCCTATGGAGCCATTTCCCAATGGAGATTTCTTCCCATTTACTCACGTGCAGTTAATTCTAGGTGCTGCTCTCGATTTCTGTTTTGGGGGTGTCGAGCTTGGGTGGAAAATCAGAGGGGTTCAAAATCGTATGGGAAACCCTATTCTGTAGCACAGAAGCCGCTCGAACTCGAAGCAAGGATACACTCGAAATAGGTTTTCATCTGATCTACCAAACCGAGGCTGAAGAGCAGGGGTAGTGATCCGCTCACAGGGTAAGATTTTGATGCTACTTGCTCGAGTTTTTTCCTGAAACTAACTTTTTGTTCTTCACATTTATGCAGAAAATGGGCAATCGATCTGAAGCAAGAACTGTGGTCCTTCACAATGTCAAGGATTTCAATGGGGAATGGCTAGACTTCTATGTTTCTGTTGGCTGCTGGGTTACCCTCCGTCCTACATCCACAGGCACTCATGCAGTGAAAAGAGCCAAGCTAATGGACGTGAATGCCCAATGGAAGGCTCGTGTAAGAAGTTTTGTTTTTGGCATAGGAGGTACTAAGGTGAAGGAGTTGATTGTGGAGCATGGCTACACTAGCAGTGATTTGGCCAATAAGAAAGTTTCTGGAAGCCGGACCCTTGAAGCCAATACAATTTGTTCTTCGGATTACACTGACAGAGTTTCTGCCTGCAGCATTACTAGTGTGCTTGAAGTGTATCATCACAAGCTTGGTGCATTGATATTTCATAATTCTGCATCTACTTTGAGAGCCCGAGGTATTTTCTTTCACAAATATCATTATACGGTCTCTCGTGCAGGCATTGGTAAGCTGGACGAGATTGAAGAGCCTGATTTGAAGCAAATTGGTGCTGATTTTTATGATAAGAGCCTTGTAACAGCGTATCAAGAATGTGTTGGAGCAAAAGTTCTTAGAACACTGACAGAAAGAGGTGGGGTGAGATGTGCATTCAAGGTATTTCTACCAAATGCTGGCTTTGCTTTCTTTTTCAAGCATGAGTCCTTTAGGGTGGCACCAGTAACATACACGGTCAGCAAAATCTCTCCTGAAACATTGGACTTGTTGCTCCCCAGCAGCAAGAAAAGTAGGCAGCATGAAAGTGGAGGTCAACTGACCATCAGCTCGGTTGCATGCGAGACACTAATCCTCAGGTAACTAGAAGTTTGGTTATGTTTGTTGGTTTAGGACTGAACTGATGGCAATACAACATCTGCAGGTATAGAGTCACGAAACAGATATTGTATGCAAATTATTTCGTGGAGAGAAGCCGGCGCATTTGGGTTCGAGATCATTGGGAATGGAAGGCGGTGGAGGATCATTCAGCCACTTCCAATGCACTTTCAATTGCTTGCATGGGTAGGGATGCTAGAATTTTTAATGTGGAAGAAGAATGGACATTGTTTGAATGCAGGAAGCTTGTAGACAATGTTTGTTGTTATGGTGATTTTCAGTTCTACTTGGATGGTAAGGCTTCCGCCGCGAATCTTCCGTGCAATGTAAGATTTGCAAGCCTCCGAGTGCTTTAAACATTGTAACCTTGGATAATGACAGAGTAGGTGGCTGTCCAAGATCATTGTTATGTAATTTTCTGTCACTATGTGTAGAAAAAAAAGTTATTGAGATTATTGGTTCAAATCAGGTTCAAATCTTGATACTCTAAAGTGCTTTTCATAAGTTTAAGGCATTTGACAAGGTTGAAGGCATTTGATACTATTAGGGTAAGGCAGCAAAGTTTAAGTTTCAGGCATTTGCATATCAAAGTTTAAGGCATTTGATAGTGAAGGCATTTGCATATCACAGTTTAAGGCTTTTGCATATCAAAGTTTAAGGCATTTGCATATCACAGTTTAAGGCTTTTGGTAGTGAAGGCATTTGCATATCAAAGTTTAAGTTCAAGGCATTTGAACCTCTAAGTTGAAGTTTGTCCAAATCGGGTTTCTATCTCAGAAATAACTAAGTTCCAGAAGTTCTAAGTTCATGAAGTTCTCTAAGTTCATGAAATAACTCTAAGTTTAGAAGTTCTAAGTTCTATAAGTTCTAAGTTCTCTAAGTTCTAAGTCCAGAAGTTCTAAGTTCATGAAGTTCATGAAATAACTCTAAGTTCAGAAGTTCTAAGTTCTAAGAACATGGTTCCAGAAGTTCTAAGTTCATGAATTTAGGTTATATGTTTATGAAACCAGAATGTAATACAAGTAGTTGTGCTTGAATGTCCATGTCTGATACACAAATATTTGTTTCACTAAACAACCACTTGTCTGTTACACAAATAGTCTCCAGCAACAAAAACAAAAAATGGTTTTCCTGTATCAGTTTTAGAAGTAGAACTAGCTGATTTAAGAAGTACCAAAAAAACATTTGACAGTAGAACAAGTAGAACAATATCATTACTGAAAAAGGGTCTGTACATATATTTCCAATAACCAAAACTGTCACAAGGACATGTTACAAAAAGGGTTTTGCCCGAGGCATCTGAAATTCACATATTTATAGAGACATAAAAACTAATCTAATCTATTAGATCTTGAGTGCAAAATGAAAGGCATCTCTTCAGGCAGAAGGCATCTTCAGCTCGATATGGAGGTCATCCTCAATAGTATACATCTTCATCTCCAAAAGACGCTCCTGATCAAGGTAAGCCCGATCAAGCCACTGAAGCACCTTGGCAGAAATCTCAGCTCCAACATCACGAAGTTTTCCCACTTCCAAGGGAGTGAGCCTAGCCACCACTGTAACCGGGTGCCCTTCGCTTGATTCCACAGACTCAGATCGGGAAGGACGAGCAATCGTCACTTTCATCCTTGCCATCTTCGTGCGCAAAGAGGTATGGGTCGGAATGGATTGGCGCTAAGGAAGGAGGATTGGCGGTTGAGTGGTTTGGCGCTCCAGAGGTTTGGGATGCATGCATACGATTTCTGTCCTCGAGAGCCAGGCCAGCTTTATGAGGGAATTTCAATAAAATCTTCCTTTTTTGAACTATCTTTTGACAAAAAGTAAAAAAAAAAAAGGGAGGGCTATGTTCATGCTATGTTTATGGTGTGATTTCTTGCTATGATTCCTATGGTAGGAATTCTACCTTGGACTATCAATCCTAGCCAAGAACTATGGATCCATTAAAACTATGCTATCGATCCTAGCCAAGAACTATGTCCATTAAAACTATGGAACTATGAAATTAAAAGAAACTATGTAGACGCGTGATGATTTCACAGTATTCCGAGACGTAGACCATATTCGGCACCCTCGGCACCCTCCGCTAAAGAAATGGAGCTAGAATTTCATGCTAATATAACAGATAGGTAGTCAATAAGTTCACAGTATTAACTAGCAATGAGATTAGCTATAGTTTCACGGAAATTTGGCAAAAGGATAGCAAACTATGGGATCATCAATAGTTCTAATGTGTTCTAATTAACCCTAAACCCATAACACACTTATGAAGTTAGAATAAACAATGTGACCATATGCAAGTGATGTGGAAACTTATGCCCCCATATGTAGAAACTTATGTGATGTAGAACAATGTGACCATATGAAACTTATGTAGACCATATTCAAGAGATGATCACGGAATTATGGCTAAAGAACTAGAGCTAGAATTTCACGCTAATGTAACAGATAGGTAGTCAATAAGTTCACAGTATTAACTAGCAATGAGATTAGCTATAGTTTCACGGAAATTTGGCAAAGGGAATGGATGCTCACGGAAGCCAGAGTGTCTGCCTGGTGTCCGTGAACACCCAATCCAACCTAAATTTGTGCATAGGTCCAAGACAAACTTATGTGATGTAGAACATGTTGACCATATTCAAGAGATGATCACGGAATTATGGCTAAAGAAATGGAGCTAGAATTTCACGCTAATGTAACAGATAGGTAGTCAATAAGTTCACAGTTTTAACTAGCATTGAGATTAGCTATAGTTTCACGGAAATTTGGCAAAAGGAATGGATGCTCACGGAAGCCAGGGTGTCTGCCTGGTGTCCGTGAACACCCAATCCAACCTAAATTTGTGCATAGGTCTCGTAGGCAAGATTTAATCCCGCCAACCTAAACTTGTGCATAGGTCTTGTATGCAAGATTTAATCCCGCCAACCTAAATTTATTTAAGGTCCATAGGGGGTTTTGCCTTACGTGTTTGAATTGCTTATATGTGAAGCCCTTTCATTTCAGCTAGGCTTGTGGGATATATGCCAGCAACAACCATTGGCTTTTGTTTTAGAGTTCATCATTCACTTCCTTCCGGATCTGCCCTAAACCTGAAGTCGCCACTCAGAGTGGCGGATCTGCCCCCCTAAGTCGCCAGTTTTTTATCCTGGTGCATGTGAATTCTGCTAGGAGCTGAAAAGATTTCTTTTATAAATATCTTTGCCTAATTCTGCCATAAATAAGTGATGGTCCTTCCTATGCATGCGAATTCTTTAATGAGCAGAAAAGATTTCTTTTATAAATATCTTTGCCTAATTTGGTTGCATGGCGTTTTTGGGTTGCTTGGCCTTTTTTTGATCTGTAACAGTGCTATTTAGAGCACGACTTTATATATGCAATCTGTTTTATATAGGTGTCCCAATCTGTTATCTTTATATATGCAATCTGTTATATAGAGCACAACTTGATCTGTTATATATAGGTGTTCCAATCTGTTCCAATCTGTTTTCACATGTTTTCAATCTGTTCGATTATTCAATTGTTCAATTATTCAATTATTCAATGTTCAATTATTCAATCACATGTTCAAAAAGGCATCTGATTCAACAATCTCAAATTCAAGAAGGCATCTGAAATTTCCAATCCAATATTTGACAAACCTGAATGAAATTATACACATGACTTACATTGTTTCTTTTACAATGTACCTACTGCCAATTCTCTGCCTTTTCTCCCTCCATGCCATTAGGCCAATGCTAGCAGCAGATCTTTTCCAAGCCTCTCCTTTTCTTTTCTTTGAGGCCTCAGCCAATGCCTTATGCAACTGAGGAGCAGCCCGTCTCGCCACATTCTCCTCATATTGAGAAATAACTCTTCTATAGATCCACTGTGCCATTTGTATAAGTGGATTTGACAAAGAATGTGATCCTCCACGCTGAGTTTTCCGGTTATACGCAACCTTGGCCTGCTTGTGGGACTTCTCCATACCTTGCATGTTCCAAATTGCCAGGCTCCCATACTTCTGAGCAAACCAAGGCCCATGAGCATATAAGATGTGGATGTAATGAGAAACATCTGTCTCACCCTAGGCTTGTATGCATGCATGTGTAAACTCCTTGACCACCAAGTAAAACCTGGCTATTTCATCCTCAGATAAATGTCGTCTGTAAAAGCGTGTTCATATTTGACAGTGCATTCCATGCAGCCACTTTCCTCACTGTACCATTCACGCCATCTATCATATCCCTTTCAGCCTCAACTAATTTCTTCCCAAATTCATAGACACCACCCTTAGCATTCTCAGGCCTGTTCAGGAAATGTCTGGCTCTAACTCCACCAATGGACACCTTGGCTGGGACTGAGGCAACTTTTCCACTGCCGGATTTCTTGTGGTCTTGTTCGAGTTTAACACATCCACCATGTAATCCTGCCCCAGACAAAACCTTTTCAACTCGCTCAATGCCTTCTTCCCTCTCTTTCTCGCACTCCGAGTGATGTATCATCTTTTCCACAATCCTGACAAGCGCGTGAAGAGTGCAAATGTGCACTCTTTCTAGTGGTATTGGGAGTATTGGATCAAATGTGTCATCCTTCAAGTGATGATCAGGAGGCATGTCCTGATCACATTCAAGGGTGCTCTTGGACCCTTTTTTCTTCTTCTCCTTCAATGTGTAGCAGCAATAAATACAATTCCTTGTCTTGGCACCTGAAGATGTTAGTTATACATGGCCTTTTCTGTCTTCAAGTCACATGCCAAATGGAAGTTAACAATAAAAGAACCATGGCCTGCAACACATAGCTTCTCAACATTGCCATACATACCTAACAGCCTTGGGATTTCTGTCTGATCAAAAACCCACTTCAGAACATTGTAGTTCTCTTTTTGTACCTGGAACATGTACAACCACCAATTATGGTCTTCGGATTGCACAGAAAACCAATCTGGATTTCTCTTTTTCTGCTTCTTCACTCTTTCCTCATCATAACTGCTTATCATAGCCCTGTTCATCAGAGTTATGGATACTCTCTCATACTTGACTCCGTGTGACATCTCCATCTCATCCAGCTTCAAGCAAATTTCGAGTTGCCCATTCACCTCTGCTTCCTGTATATTGTATAAACAACCATGAAGTTTAAAACCTTATCCAATTCAAACCACACATTATTTCTAGCATGCAATCCAAGAATGTCTCTGTCAGTACTTTTTGAGCCCTTTTTGGAATCCTTTTTAGCTTTTTTCGAACCCTTCTTACAACCCTTGACTGTAACAGTATCTGCAACAACAAAACCACATTCCAGAGAATGCATGCTTCCTAAAATTTCATTAACTGAGTTGTTCTTTCTGTTTTTTATTAGCTCTAACAAACCTCCTGAACTTTTGATGCATCAATCTTAGAGTATATCTCACCAACTACATGTTCAAGCACTCTTTTCCTCAAGCCAATGTTTGTAAGGTCATTAAGCAAGGAAATTAACTCATCATTGTTGGCAATTGTTTTCACAATCTGCCCTACATTTTCCCTGACTTCTTTCTTTGCATTGTGTGGCCTCTTTGTGTTCAACAAATGCTTGAGGGCATAAACTCTTCTCTTGGTAGCACCACACTTCATTGCCAAGTTCTCAATTGGCTTTTTGTTGTTCCTCCTTTCTCGCCATCCAAGAGAAGTCTTCTTCATCCGAGCCAATCTCTTTTCAACACATACAAGTTTTCTCTTCAAATCATTGGCACGATTACGCTCGGCCACACATTCTCGTAGTGTCAATTTGAGCACACAATCCACAATTTTCTTGTCACCTTCAAGCTGCAATACATCATTCCTTAATTTTTTTATTGTCTTCTCCTTCTCTTTCAGAACACTTGCCAAATTATCTCTTTCCTCATTTCGTGCATGCATGCACCCTAGTAATCTATGAATTTTAGCTACCAATTGGCCACTATACTGCATCATGTCTGTGCAGTATCCAAGCAAACCTGATTTACCTTCACAAGCATACTTCACTAAGCTGGCAACAGAATTAAAATAGGTTTTTTTGGGTTAATCTCTCCTCTTGCCCAAATATTTGCATGTTTTGCTCCAGAATTGCGCAATGCATTCTCATCTTCGACATCTCCTGAAATTATCCTACGCTTGTTTGTGGTTTGAGCATACTCTGCTGATGGATTGTGATCTGGGCCATAACAGTGGAAGCAAGAGTGAAAAGTGGAAGGAAGACTGCATGGGCCATGGCTCCTTTTGGATTTTGAACAGGGCGCTAAGTTTGAATTTTGAATTCAAAATTCAAAAGTGAAAATATCAAGACAGATCGGATGGAAGAGGAAGTTACCTGATGGATCAGATGCATGTGCCCGGCCAGATTTTGATACCAAGGGCAGCTGCACTGGGAGTTCTTTGGGGTCGTCAGCCATAAACTCTTGTTTTGCAAACAAATTTTGATGCATATCCGAAACTCTTAATGCACAGAACTACTCTACTCTAGTTCTCGAGAGCATCAGATCTGCCAAGGAGCTCACACGAAGGTCATCATCCACGTTGCAGCAGGGGAGCAAAAGAAGGAAGAAAATATTTGAAATGGGGTGGGAAAGATATCAAAGATTTGCCCTCTTAATGCCAGGAATTGATCGCTGCCCTTATATTATATTTTTGCAAAAAATACAAAGAAAATAATTTATAATTGCTTAGGAGGTCTTCTGGAGATCCCATACTTTCTCTAATGGGTCCCGCCCAACTTGATGCCAGTTTCTTACAATTGCCAATCTTGAGCTTAGCCTGCTTGACTTTAATCTTTAACCATACAGATTCACCAACTTGAAACTCGGGTACTGTGGAATGCTTATTTGCAACACTCTTTGTCTACTTCTGGCTGCCAACAAATACCCACAGACTTCCTCGACCAAGGCTTGCATATCCGTAAGCAATTGTTGGGAGATTTCCACCTTGGAAACTGGGTTATGCCACGTGTCTGGCGTAAGGCATTGGTACCCATAATTGATCATAAATGGGGACATTCTGAAAGACTCCTGCTTGGTATTGTTATAGGCAAACTGTACCAAGTGGATATAGTCTGCCCATTGTGACTACTTGTTCCAGACATAATTATGTAGCATGTCCTCAATGATTCGATTGTTGCGCTGTGTCTGGCCATCTGTTTGAGGCTGGTGATACAATAAAAGAAACTCAACAATACAGATTGACTGAAACTCAAACAAAATAACACTCCAATCTTTAGGAGAAATTGATCCACCCAACCGGGCTCAGGTTTCCTAACAAGAAATCGGTATCTCACTAGGACTTCAACTACACCGGAATTCATAGATTGTTTGGCAAGCTAAGCTATATCTGAAAGTAGTAAGAGGCGTAAAGCTTTCTAATAGATTCAAACACAGAGACTACCATCAATCAGAAGAACAATAGTATTTATAAGGAGAAATCATCCCTTTTTCGGAATCTTCTTAATAGCCAGCAAATAGTGGTTAAAAAGGTGAATAAGTAAAAATAATTGGGATTCGGCTATGATTAGCTTGAATCCGGCCCTGTTTACCAGCGTGGATCGTTCTTTTCGGCTAGATCCGAAAACTTCATTCAACTGTTACGGATTCGGCTATCAAGACCCGTTATCAGCCAGGGGTTTTATATGTTTTTAAAAACCTATGGTTCATGTCTTCTAAATAAATCTTTTAAATAGGACTTCATTGAATACTCCTTAACACGGCATGGCAAATTTTCTAGCGACCATCTACTAGCTTTTAAATCACTATTTCCAAATGCGTTGAACCTGAACCGCTCCCCCAAGCCAGCGGTTAAGCCGTAACAATCCTTCCCTTCCCGAGATTAAAGGTCCACGTTATTCTCGAGGAAAGAAATGGTTCATCCTAATTCTGTCAAGGATGTTTAGCTCTATAGCCTCAGTTCATTTAGAGGTTATAGACTTTTTCATTTCAGTTCAGTTAGAAATGGCCTCAAGTCAGTTAGAGGGCTTTCATGCCTTTCCAGTTAGAGATGGCCTCAAGTCAGTTAGAGGACTTAATATCTTTACGATATGCATACCAATATTTAGATATTTTATAGATAAAGCAATTGCAATTTTCAATAGTATGGAATTCCAAATATAAAGTTTGAAGGTCTCTGAACTTGCCCATTATTCTTGCAAAGTTCTTTCATATTCTTCTACCAAGGAGCTGTATTCTTTTAATTGAATCTTAGAATACCATACCGCATCGGTGGACGGATGAAATTTAAATTTCACAAGATATCTTCGATAGGAGGAACTCCTAATCTCCTTATCTTGTTGTGTGAGTATTTTCTCCGGTTCCAGCACCTCTTCATCACCCTTGATATTGGGAGGTTCTGATTGCTCCATTTTCTGCAAAATCTCAGGAGAAATTTCACTTCCCTTATAAGGTTTCAGTATTCCCGCGTTAAAAACTGGATGCAAGTTAGTCCATTTCCCATATAAATGTAAACAATAGGCATTCTCACCGACTTTTCGTCAACTTGGAATGGACCATAATACCTAGGTGCCAGTTTTACATACCGGTTACCCATTTTTCGTAGACGCTTCTTGGGACGATGAATCCAAACCCATTGATCTTTTTTGTAAACAACCTTCTTTCGCTTCTTTGCAAGTTTAGAAGTCATCAATTCCTGGCTTTTTTTGGATTCGTGATTTTACCTCCCGTAAGATATCTGCAAAATCTGTAGCGGCTTCATCGGAAGCAGGCACTTCTTCCCCTTGGAGTATCTGTATACTACTCCAAAAGGAGTTCTTTGGGTAACTGAATGCACGGTGTTATTATAGGCAAACTCTAAAAGATAAAGATATTCTTCCCATTGGCTTTGCCTTTCTGCGACATAAGCTCTCAGCATATCTTCAATAACTCGGTTCAAAACTTCAGTCTGGCCATCCATCTGGCGATGATAAGCTGTAGAAAACTTTAAAGTCGTGCCTAAGTTTTTCATAAGTCCGGCCCAAAATTTGCTACAGAATAGGGGATCCCTATCCGTTATGATTGCATCTGGCATTCCATGGATCTTAAATATCTCCTTTAAGAAAATCTCCTGCTTGCGGCACAGTCATGCTGGATTTACAGGGAATAAAATGAACCTGTTTAGACAACCTGTCTACCACTGTCCAAATTTGATCATTCTTGTGAATGGTCTTTGGTAACCCTTGAATAAAATCTATGGTAATATGCTTCTATGGTTTTTCTGGAATAGGCAAAGGTTGTACTAATCCGGCAGGCTTACCGGTAGAAGCTTTTATTTGTTGGCAAACAAGGCATGCTTCGACATACTTTCTTACATCTCTTTCAAGTTTTGGCCAAAAAAAACGTCGTTTAACAGTTGCCAAAGTAGCTTGAATTCCTCTATGTCCGGAGTATGGAGGTTCATGACATTCCTGTATCACTTTCAATCTATATGCTCGTGTAACACAAGTACGATTTCGGTAGAATAAGAACCCATTATGGATTGTACTCTGTCAAAGGATCTCTTCCATCCTTTTGCACTTGCGCATACGGAGCGGCAAAGGAGGGGTCATTCACATATTCCTCTTTCATTGGTTCCAGATCAACAATTTCTGTTATGGATATCGCTTGAATATTTACTCGACTTAGTGCATCTGCAACCTGGTTCTCCTTCCCAGGCTTATATTCAAGCTGCATTCCTTCAAAGTCCTTTATAGTGTCAATGAGCTTTAACTGCCGCGCATTGATAATATCCTATGTTTCTATATACTAAGGCAATCAATTCCTTTTCATAGGTACTATATTTTTGCTCCAAGGGTTTGAGCATTCGGCTGACATAGGCTAATGGATGTCCATCTTGCATAAGTACTGCACCAATAGCATTTCCACTGGCATCGGAACAGACTGTAAAAGGCTTATTCCAGTCAGCCACCACCATTACCCAGAGATCCCCCACCTGCTAATCCACCACCACCTGAAAATCTGCCACCAGTTAATGCCAATCCAGATCCCCTGATGGCTACAGAAACTGACACTCAAACTAAAAAGGACAAGGCTCCTAAATGGTTGGAAAAAAGTAGATCTGCCATACTTCACTGGCGGAGTAGCTGTTAAACCAATGCAGGTAATAAGTTTTTTGGAGATTTGGGAAAAGTTCTTCGAGAGAGTTAACGCGACTGAACAAGAGAAACTGCAAGCCATGGACTCCTATCTGGATGAACAACCTCGAGTTTGGTGGCAAGGCCGCAGATTGATGCAGCCTGAGGTTAATTCATGGACAGCTTTTCGTAGTGCATTCGAAGCACATTACTTGCCTGCAAACTATTACAGGATATTGCAAAAAGAGTGGGATCTTGTTAAACATGATGATGGGGAAACGATGTCCGATTATTACATGAAATTCAACCATTTGGGTTCACAAGTTAGAAACTTGGGTGAAAATGAACTTCTAAGAAAGTTTGTGAATGGGTTAAGAGAGGAAATATTTGCAGAGCTAGATCTTATTGAACCAGTCAATATGGAAGATGCAATTAAGAAAGCAGGAGCTGCAGAACGGAAATTAAATCCCAAGACCCGTAAATTAGTTATTTGGGAAGGAATGCCTTCTCGTGAACAGAAAAGACCGAAGCGAGAAAAATTTGAAAATAGAAGAGACAAGAAAAATAAAAGAGGCCCTGATGAGCGTAAGTCTAGGTTCAATGGGAAACGCTCTAATAATGGACAGAAGGCCAAAGAGGAACAGAGTAAAGGGCCAAAGACTGGATGTTATAATTGTGGAGGTCCGCATTACCAATCTAACTGCCCAAAGAATACAGCTTCAGCAGATAAAAATATAAAGAAGGTACAGTTCAAAGAGTCGCCGCCTAAGGAAAGGCAGGTTGCCTAAATGCACCATGTAGAAGACAGACCAGAAACTTCCAGGGAAGGGGAAGAAACGAATAAAAGAAACTTGCATCTATTGAGCAAGAAAAAGGGAGACTGCAAATTGCATACCTAAGGAATTTGTCGGGAGCCGATGCAGGATCTCCAGAAGCATGGTTGTCTAAAATGAAAGGTTCAATAAAAGGTCAGGATGTGACTGTTTTACTTGACGATGGTTCAAGTCATAATTTTATTTCGCAGGACTTGGTGAATATGTTAGGACTACCTATTTGTGATTTGCAAACAAAAATCACAGTTGTGCAAGGTTTAAAGGGTCCCAGGAATCAGTGCGACAAATACGTTATCCAAATAGGGCAGTATTCAGAAGAAAGAGTAACTCAGATCCACCGCCACAGGTGCATCCTGAATTGTACAGTTTTCTCAGACAATTTGATGATCTCTTCAAAGATGAGAAAACTCTAGATTTACCTCCTCATCGTCCCGAAGATCATGCAACACAGTTGCAAGAAAACGCCAAACCTCCAAACAGGGCACCTTATCGAGTCAGTTATTTCGAAAAATTAGAGCTTGAAAGACAGATAACAGAAATGTTAGACCGTTAGTTAATACGGCCGAGCTGTTCAGCTTTTGGCGCACCAGTCATTCTAATCAAAAAGAAAGATAAGGGATTTCGAATGTGCGTGGATTATAGAGCTCTCAACAAGCTGACTATTAAGGACAAATTTCCAGTACCCAGAGTTGATGATTTATTTGATGAATTACGAGGTGCTTGCATCTTTAATAAAATAGATTTGAAATCAGGATATCACCAAATCCGTATTAAGGAAGAGACATTGGTAAGACAACGTTCAGAACAACTTTTGGTCATTATGAGTTTCATGTAATGCCTTTTGGAGTGACCAATGCTCCGGGAACATTCTGCCGTCTCATGGGGAGAGTTCTAGCACCAGTTCTAGGGAAAAGTGTTGTAGTCTTCTTTGACGATATACTTATATATAGTAGAACTATTGAGGAGCACAAACAACACCTTCAACAAGTTTTTGACCTTCTGAGGCAGAATAAGTTGTTTGTTAATGAGTCCAAAAGCAGGTTCTTTATGCAGGACGTTGGATACTTGGGCCATATTATATCCAAAGAAGGCATATGGATGGACCCCGAAAAGATTAGGGTTATCATTGATTGGTCTTGCTCTGAAAACCTCAAGGATTTACGATCTTTTGTGCAGTTATGCAGTTATTATCGAAGATTTTTGAAGGATTTTGCAAAAATAACCCTTCCTCTTAGTAGGTTTTTAAAGAAAGATACACCCTTTGTCTGGAATCCGGAAGCCGAGGAAGCTTTCCGAATTCTGAAAGAAAACATGGCAACTGAACCGATATTAGTGCTGCCTCACTGGAATAAGCCTTTTACAGTCTGTTCCGATGTCAGTGGAAATGCTATTGGTGCAGTACTTATGCAAGATGGACATCCATTAGCCTATGTCAGCCGAATGCTCAAACTCTTGGAGCAAAAATATAGTACCTATGAATGCCTTAGTTCATGCACTCAAGAGTGGAGACATTATCTTATGGGATCCAAGTTTGTGGCTCGTTTTGATCAGCAAAGTTTGAAACATATACAAGCACAGGATATTATCAATGCGCGGCAGTTAAAGCTCGTTGACACTATAAAGGACTTTGAAGGAATGCACCTTAAATATAAGTCTGGGAAGGAGAACTAGGTTGCAGATGCACTAAGTCGAGTAAATATTCAAGCGATATCCATAACAGAAATTGTTGATCTGGAACCAATGAAAGAGGAATATGTGAACGACCCCTCCTTTGCCGCTCTGTATGCACAAGTGCAAAAGGATGGAAGAGATCCTTTGACAGAGTATAAAATCCATAATGGGTTCTTATTCTACCGAAATCGTACTTGTGTTGCAGGAGCATATAGATTGAAAGTGATACAGGAATGTCATGAACCTCCATACTCTGGACATAGAGGAATTCAAGCTACTTTGGCAAAAATTGATACAATAAAAGAAACTCAACAATACAGATTGACTGAAACTCAAACAAAATAACACTCCAATCTTTAGGAGAAATTGATCCACCCAATCGGGCTTAGGTTTCCCAGCAAGAAATTGCTATCTCACTAGCACTTCAACTACACCAGAATTCTTAGATTGTTTGGCAAACTAAGCTATATCTGAAAGTAGTAAGAGGCGTAAAGCTTTCTAATAGATTCAGGCACAGACTACCATCAATCAGAAGAACAATAGTATTTATAAGGAGAAATCATCCCTTTTCTGGAATCTTCTTAATAGCCAGCAAATAGTGGTTAAAAAGGTGAATAAGTAAAAATAATTGGGATTCGGTTATGATTAGCTTGAATCCGGCCCTGTTTACCAGTCGTGGATCGTTCTTTTTGGCCAGATCTGAAAACTTCGTTCAACTGTTACGGATTCGGCTATAAACAATCGCGACCCGTTATCAGTCAGGGGTTTTATACGTTTTTAAAAACCTATGGTTCATGTCTTCTAAATAAATCTTTTAAATAGGACTTCATTGAATACTCCTTAACAAGGCATGGCAAATTCTCTAGCGACCATCTACTAGCTTTTAAATCACTATTTCCAAATGCATTGAACCTGAACCGCTCCCCCAAGCCGGCGGTTAAGCCGTAACAGCTGGTATGCCGTACTCATGGCAAGCTTGATTTGTATAGTGCTAAAAATCCTTCTAGAAGGCATTGACGGACTTAGGATCACGATCCAAAGTGATGGTTCATGGTATACCATGAAGGCAGAAAATCTCTTTGGAGAATAATAGTGTCGTATCCAAGGCGATATCAATTGTGCAACAGGGCAAGAAATGTGCTATCTTGCCAATGGGAAAGCGACAGATCTAGATGGTATGTGCATGCAGAGTTGCTCAGGTGTGCAAGACCTTCCATAGTACCTGTACTAACCGCCTTGTTCAACGGGGCATTACAGGAAGGTTCCCTCCTACAGTGGACCACTAATGGAGTTTTTCCCATCTATAAGGCAAGTCCCCCACTGCCCAGCCAATTACCGAACAATCATGGTCAGTTCGGTGTTTGTAAAACTGGTAGCCGGCATTCTCGAGTAGCAACTAACGAGCTGGGTAGAGGCAACGGAGATGCGGGACCTCATGCAGGCAGGATTGAGGCTCCAACACTCAACTATTGATCACATCTTTACATTGTGGACTCTGGTTTAAGATAGCAGGAACTGTCAGCAAGGCCTATATTGTTGCTTTGTGGACTTCACCGAGGCCTTTGACACGGTGCCTGGGGAAAAGCTATGGGCAAGATTGTGACAGCTAAGGGTCCCTATAGATCTATAGAATGGAGTGCACAGGCTATATGAGACATGCTCAGGCTGCTTAGCTGATAGGCCAACCATTCAAAAGCAGTATCGAGGTCTGACAGGGATGCCTTCTCTCTCCAACACTGTTTGGACTTTGCATTGATCAGTTGGAGAGCAGGCTTGCTGACAATGGGGGCGATGGAACTCACCTTCTACATCAGATCACTAGCTAATATATGATGATGATGTGGATCTCTTGGCTTACATTCTGGCAGAGCTGCATTGCCATATCGATGCTCTAGACCCATTCTGCCAGGCAACTGGCACGCACATCAACCTAGCCAAAGGTGGTCTTCTTATCATCCTCGCGTCAGCCAGAGATTCCCTCCTTCAATTACTAGGGTCAAAATATGGAAGTGGCACCCACTTGAAAATATTTGGGACTAGAGTTTTCTTCTACTGTGCTACATCTAACTACGAGCGACAGCGGGCTAGAAGGCACTAATGCAGAACAACAGTCACAGAGTAGAGCTGTATGATTGGGCCCATCACCTATTCAAAGTCTTATGGAGCATGTCCTTTCATATGGTGCCGAAGTCTGGAGCCCGTGGTATCCCTCGCTACTTGGAATGAATTGGAGAAGGTGCGAAAAGACTTCTTAGCACAGGCACTAGGGGTGAAGTCCACGGTCCCAATCCTATTGCAAGGGGCAGGTCTCTTGCCCCTCTTAGAGGGCTGCTCTTGATCATCATGTCATCTACTTTCATAAATTGGTCAATATGGGCAATGCTCGTCTCCCTAACCTGGCTTATACCATGGCAATGGAGCCCCAGTGCCTCAAGGCCAAGCGAGTATAGTGGCTAGCCAGATGGAACGTGCAGGAGCACATGCGCATACAGGTATAAATAGAGACGGACCACCATAGCTTGAGGCAATACCTTGACGTTTGCTTCCTCAACAAGCTCTAGGATGCCAATGCCCTTGAATTGGCCAAGACAACACATTACTAGTGCCACATAAACCCAACATTGTAATGGGAACTCTACCTACACATAGGTGCACAGCATCTTCGAATTGAGACAGGCAGATGAATTAGGCAGCCATGCTAGGACAGGATTTGAAAATGCTGCTAGATGGAAGCTATTGAGGACAAATGTCATATCCTCCAGAGTTATCCAGCATATGATCGAATCCGGACACGCTATGCTGAGTTGGTTAGGCTTGACCAGCCGCTATATATGATACTAAGCATGCCTTCAGTAAGCATAGCTGGGATCGTACTTCAGGGGGTCCTGAATATGCGAAATCAGCTATGTCCTTGGACACTCACCTGACATCATGTATATGTTTCATGATGTGTATATTTGTACAATTTGACAACATCCCTATTACTGTCATGATCTTTCCCTCGAAAGCCCTTCAGGGGGGTATTATCTGGACAATAATAAGTCGGTTGCACTCTTTCATTGGATCCCATAGGCCAATTGATCTTCCAGGATGATAAAAACCGTTCTATTCCATTGTATTCTGTCTCATACACATATGACGCGCGCACACACAAATAAAAGCACTTGGACCTTGCCCAATTTGGATGTTGTTATAGGGGTTTAAACTCGACGTGATATAGAACTGGATCTAATGAACCAATCAACTAATACACAATCCCGGGGGATTCACCTTTGATCAGCGTATAACCCATGAGAGTTCAACGGAGGGGTGTTTTTTGGACCATTTACGTACGTATACTTAGGGGTTAGGGGTGTTTTTAGGCACTAATTTGGAGCAATATCTATACACAGAGGGGTCAAATTGCCTTTTTAAATTGCGTATACAAGGGGGTTTTTTACTACCCTCCGAACGCAGATGCCATACCCCCCTTATGTATAAGTGCATCCCCCGGGTACACAATACGAAATTTTTCTTTTTCCTACCTCATCTTTTTTAGTCTAACATACACCATTAACTAAATTATGTACATTATATTGTAGCAATGATGTGGCATAAACTCTGGAAAGGTCAGTTAACTGTTCGTGATCTTCTCACTTATGGATGAAAACTCAATGATAGAACTAATGTTTATCTAATAAGTTATGTGTAGAAATGTGGTCAATACACATGTGTCACACACAAATTGATTAATTGGGTAAATTATGAGTACAACAAATTGCCTATGTCCCCATCCTTCAAAACCGAAGAAGAAAAAGAAAAGAAAAAAATCAAAAGGAAAAATACAAAATACTAGATTTGAGGGTTTTTTTTTTTTTTTTTTTAGGGGCACTTGGCAAACAATGCAATACCCAAATCATGTGATTCGAAGATGGTTAGTGAATGGTTACCATGCAATGGGGAGATACTCTAGAATTTTCAAAGCAAGGAAAGGGAAGGTTTCCTTGTTTTGAGTTCTTACTGATTATATTGCTACATAGTGGCAATGACGTGTGCGCAAGTGTATAAACTCTTAACCAATAGGTTTACCCCATCACACAATCCTGAGTCTCTATTCTCGCCTCATGAGAGGGGTGGATTGGCTGAAACAATGCGGCTATCAGAGATATTTTGCTATAGCATTATAAAGATCAGCTCCAAATCTGTGATAAAACCTCTGAACTATTGATAAATGGCTTTCAAATCTGTGATAAACTCGCTAGATAGTCTCAACCTATGATAGTTCGATTGTGGAAATTTGAAGCTTGTGATAATTGCGATGTGGATATATAGCTCGAGCCTTCCGATTAAGGGGAAATATCTGCCATAACAAGCGACCAAGTGGAATTAATCCCCGTAGCCGACAGGCTCGAGCTATATACCAATAGCAGGAGGGGGTTTGCCCATTTATCTGCTATAATAGGCTTGCAAAGAAGATTAATCCCGACTTCAAGATATCAAATAAATGTTTGTGGTACAACTAAGGCCCATGTGGCTAGAAACTTCTACTGCTAAGGTATGAAGTCCCTTTATATTGGATGATATAGTAGCAAGCTTGAGTCTAAACTTCTAGCTATGGATAAACGGCATGCTTTAATGAACTTCTCACCAATTATGAGTAGTCACATCATTGAATCATGTATGCTGCATGAAAATCAAGGGATACCTTTGAGTATCCCAATCTAGCATTGGTAGAATAACACTAAGAGCCAATGAGTAAAGGCTTACTACCTCTATAAGATTGGCAATCTATACAAGAGAAAACTTGATGTGGTTGCCATTGGAGCCATGTGCCTTATTTGATATTATAAGTACATGAGATACTAACAGATCTTTAAATACCCATGTCTGAGTAACCAAACTACACTCGCAGTACGCTACACAACTGAAATATCAACATGTAGCATTTCAATTTGTACCTCTAACATATGATGTACGATGTAATATATACTAGCCTAATCAAGTTGGTGTCGACTCTCTTAAAGATCCTTTAACCACTACCTTGACCCGTGAAAGCTACCTTTATATCCATATACCCTTCAAATTTTTAATAGTGAGCAGATTCTAATAATTTCTTCCTTATAATTAAGGCACTCAAATATAACCCAGTGATATTACGTTTGAACTCCTTAGCCAACCTTTCAATCATTGACCTCCAAAATGTGCTGAAACTAAGAACCTTCATGTGAAAGAAAGTTCCCGTATGACTGGGATTTAGGGTCTTGTTTCTAAAGGTAATTAACATAATTGAATTTCATTACACAAGTTCTCTTTTGTGATCTTTAACTAGATTTTATTATCTATATTCAACGGATTATTTATATCATGAATGTTCTTCCTTTGGTTAGACAATAATAGATTTAACTTAAAATTCTCATGCATGGGAAACTAAAGAGGTAAAGATATACTCAAATATGTTCTAATATGTTCCCAATGGTAGAATGGCTAAGAACCTTTATAAAATTTGGATCATATACCATGCCCCATTTTAGTAAAGGCTCAACAAAAGGCAAGCTTGTTCGTGATGGTAAATGTTATGGCAAAATATTATGCTATGTAGACGGGCACCATTTAGACGTCTTGTGTCCTCTTACCTTATACACAACACACTTGAGGTATATGCTAATGCACAATATATTGTTTTCAAACTTGCTCAATCATAATTATAACCCTTATTTTAAATGGAGATTGCACAGATTCTAAACAAGCATGTCGTAGACTACCTCGATCGTCAGATCCGTTGATCCTAAGGGCCAAATTGTAGGTTGAGACACCTAATAATTGCACATATTCTAAACAAGCACGTCGTAGACTACCTCGATCGTCAGATCCGCTGATCCTAAGACCCAAATTGTAGGTTGAGACCTTGATGCGTCTTTAGTTTTTATTTTTATTTTTATTTTGATTATGATTAATTATGGGGCATCTTTAACATTGAAATATGAAATACGGGTTATATGGTATTCGAGACATGAACCCTCTATCAACATGCTTCTTAATGTTCTAATGAAAATGCTTTGACCATTACAACCAACGAGTTGATATGATTATTTTTCGATTTATGTTTTTTTATAATAACCCATTCAATTGTTTTAGGGATATAATAGTCATTTATGCATCCACTTCAAATCCCCCATTATTTTACTGTATAATATTCTATAATATTGTATATCATAAAACCAACCCCCAGATTTTGCCCAGTTGATAGGAGTTTGAGCGTTATTTACCAAAAACAAGTAATAAACTATCCCAACTCTTATATAATCCAATCCTTTCTTTCTTCCTAAGTGGCACAAGTGTTGAACAATGGCATTAGGCAGTCCCTGCATCAGCCATTATTGGATATAGGCGAGAGAATGGGCAAGAGAGAATTATTGCTTGTAGGAAGTTTTGGATGCTTAGAATTCAAAATGGAGATTCAAAAATGTCGTACGCGCAACAGTTTGAGGCATGTGGGCAAAACCCTAATGAGAGAATAGGCAAGGGAGAAGTGTTGCTCGTACGACGTTTTGAATGCTTAGAATCCAAAACGGGGACTCAAAAACATCGTACGCACAACAGCTTGGGGTATGGGGGCAAAACCCTAGTGAGAGAGTGTAGGCATAACTCTAACCATAGAGAGAGAAGGTAGAGAAACTAGTTGCTCTTCATTTAATTCAAAGCTCCATAAGGACTTTCAATTAAGGCTAACGGTGGCAACACCTATAAGTATCTCATGTACTTATAATATCAAGTAAGGCACATGGCTCAACTAGCAACCACATCAAGTTTTCTCATGTATAGATTGCCACTCTTTGTTGAGGTAGTAAATCTTTACTCATTGGCTCTTGATGTTATTCCATCAATGCTAGATTGAGATGCTCAAATGCATCCCTTGATTTTCATGCAACATACATGACTCAATGATGTGACTACTCATAATTGGTGAGAAGTCCTTTAAAACATGTCATTTATCTATGGTTAGAAGTTTAAACTCAAGCTTGTGGCTATATTTAGATCATCCAATATAACGGGATTTCATACTTTGGTAGTAGAAGTTGCTAGCTAGATGGTCCTTAGTTGTACCACAAACATTTATTTGATCTCTTGAAGCGGGAGTTAATATCCCTTGCAAGCCTGTTTTGGTTGATAAACGGGTGTGCCCTCCAGCTATTGGTATATAGCTCAGGCCTGACGGTTAATGGCGTTAATCTCCACTTGGTTGCTTGTTATGGCAGATATTTCCTCTTAACCGGCAGGTCCGAGTTATATATCCACAGCTCAATTATCACAGGTTCGAAATTTCCGCAATCCAATTATCACAGGTTTGGAACCACCCAGCAAGTTTATCATAGGTTTGAAAGCCGTTTATCAACGGTTTAGAGGTCTTATCGCGACTTTGGACCTGATCTTTAGTGTGCTATAGCATTCCGAGCAAAATATCTCTGATAGCCATGTTGTTTCAGCCAATTCCCCCCTCTCATGAGGCTGGAATGGATATTCAGGATTGTTTGATCAACTAAACCTATATACACTTGCGTCCACATCATCGCCACTACAAATGTAATTAAGATAAGGTGCAAGAACTCAAAACAAGGAAAGAAAAAAATTTCTTTCCCTTTCCTTGCTTTGCAAATTCTAGAGTCAGATCCTCCCATTGCATGATAACCATTCAATAACCATCTCCGAATCACATGAGTTGGGTGTTACATTAACGGTCCCCGGCGCAAAAAAAAAGGGTTGGACAAAACCCCCAAATGTAGGGTTTTGTATATTTCCTTTTGTTTTTCTTTCCTTTTCGGTTTCGGGGCTATTAGGCAAATACTAGTTCTATCACAGAGTTTTCATCCATACATTAGAAGATCACAAACAATTAACTGACCTTTCCTGAGTTTATGCCACAACATTGCTACAAGTTAATGTACATAATCTAGTTAATGGTGCATGTTAGACTCAAAAGGACAAGGTAAGAAAAGGAAGAATTTCATATTGAGTATCAGTTGATTGGTTCATTAAATGAGTTCTACGTTGCATCGAGTTTAAACCCCTATAACAAGATCCAAATTGGGCAAGGCCCAAGTGCTTTCGTTTGTGTGTGCGCATGTGTGTGTGTGAGAGAGACAGAGAGAGTGAGAAACCAGTTGTTTTTATTGTTGTTCATTTGATTCAAGCCTCTATAAGGACATGCAATTGAGGCTAATGGTGGCAGCTCACCCATAACGCAATATTGGTGTTGTGAATTAAGACAAATGGTGGCAGCGCCCATAAAGCAATATTGGTGTTGTGTTTGTTGTCTCATGAGCCAATTGCTCTTCTTCTATATGTTCAAAGTCAACTGAGATTGCACTTTTTCCAGTTCATGAATGAGAAAATTAACATGTATGCTTATTCCATCATGTCTTCATCATAAAGATCTCATGTTCTGGCTAAAGTAGAAGAGTAGAGGATCGTAAATAGACATGATGTATTAATAGTAGACCAAACTCCTTGGTGTGTAGATTTTCGAGCTAGTAGTACAAGGAGAGGAAATAGAAACCTTAAAAGACGATTCGAAAAAAAAGTTAAATGCCGTGTTGGGCATGAAATCCACATGGACATAAAAAATGAGTTTTGTCACAATGTAAAGAAAGGTGAACTAAAATGTAGATAATGATGGGAGTGAGGGCTACATGTTTCTTTATCATCATAGAAACATAAAATGTGTGTGCCAAGCTGGGGTCAACTTCGTTGACACCAACCAAATTCATGGCCCTCATCCAAATGGCATGTCTTTATAAAAGTCAGCCCACAATAAAATCCACAACATTCATAAGACGTGAATAAGTCAAGCATAAAGGGGATGCTAACCAATTCCTAGCTGCCACATTGACATTTTGTACTAAAAATCAACTTTCTACATTCTTCAACTAATAATTGTACAATTTTGCTGTAAATCTTATTTGGGTTAAGGTGCAAATAGGCTATTTTGATACTATCAGGAAACCTAGACTATGGAACTAATTTGTTACTCATGTCCTAAGCATGGAACATCGAAACAGTGGACTGTCACGCAATATTCTGCTTAACTGTACTAAAAGGAATATGAAGGACGCACAGAGTATTCAAATAATCTGGCATCACAATATTTCTATGCTTAAAACAACCATCCTGTCCTTTGAATATGTGCTCTGTAATTGCTGAATACACACAACAGTCTGATCATTCAGTTTCTTGTTAACATGCATTTTAAATGAGCAGAAATATCTTCACATGCTTATAATCTGAAATAACATACACATTGTTGCATTCTGTTG
Organism: Isoetes taiwanensis; assembly: GCA_021234155.1. Taxonomy (NCBI): domain Eukaryota; kingdom Viridiplantae; phylum Streptophyta; class Lycopodiopsida; order Isoetales; family Isoetaceae; genus Isoetes; species Isoetes taiwanensis. Next base: position 10,735,240 of record JAJEKV010000041.1, read on the forward strand.
TAGAGGGAAAGAACATATTGAGAAGAAAATTGGCCACCTTGACCTTTTTACTTTATGTTTAAATTTAAGATGAACAAATTCAGAAGAATACAGAGGAAGACTGGCCCAATTTGTGTTTAGTAATGGGCAGATTCTGAGTTTATAACAGTTTGGCATGGATGCGAGATATTTCGCATACCATCTACATATAATAATTGGCTTTCTTCTCTCTCAGAACCCTAATACAAAGATTAAAAAGGCTAATGCAATGTGTATTACAAAGAATTAAGCCCTACATCGTGCAGTTATGCCTCTGATTTTACAAAGTGGCATTCATGAAGACTTCATCTACCATCCCTTCTTCAATACCATTTGTGAACAATTCTGCATCTTTTTCGTCCTCATTCATGAAGTCCCGTCTTTCCAGCTTTGCATGTGAGGCAATGTAAATCATTTTGTGCGCCTTGTCTAGGGCAAGCCTAGAATTCCCATGTCTAACAGCCCATCTCCATAGTGGCCAGTTGCATTTGAGGCTGCAAGAAGTTGCGTGAAGAAATATTAGCCTTGATGCCACCCTACCAAGATACTTGAAATCACTCAAGCAGGTCTCCCAAACAAGCCTCCTACTCTGTGGATTCATTGGTTTCAATCTGCCTGTATGTGCATCCCTCTCTTTCACCTGCACAGCCTGTGCATATAAAGGATCCAATCCCTCAGATCGCCATTTCATTAGTTCCATGAGTACAATATGAGCATCATCTCTTGATACTAAACGCATAATAAGCTTGTCAACATCCTTTTCCTGCTCAGTTGTTAGACACTTGTAGGGTGGCAAGTATCTTCCACTGTTATCCCTTAACAAATAAAGAGGATCCAGAATAAAAGCAGCAGCCCAGGCAGGGTGATAATTCTTAGAAAACCGCCTTTGAATAATTTCTTCTAGGACAGCTTCATTCTTATTAAACCTCTTGCACCAGAGCTTCACCTTAGCCCTCAGGTCATCCCAGAGAGGGATACACTGACTAACAAGGGGTCTTTCTGCCTCGATATCACGAATAAGCATGCTGACAATATTTACCAGTGACAAAACTGCTTCCAAGTCCTGCCAAAGGTCCCTTCCCTCCACCATCATCGATACCTCGCTGGCTAGACTATCCTCTGCAAACAAAACCTTGAATGTATCATCCATCACTGTAGACTTCATGGCAGCGGCAAGTTGAGCCACATCTTCCAGCATGGGCAGCACCTGTTCAAATGTAGGTTCAGGAAACTGCACATCAGGGGGCATTCTCAGGATCCTAACAATGTCATTCTCCTGTCTTTGATATTGCTGAAGGTAACTCCTAGCCTGCACCTTGCTCTTAAAAAAAGATGCCACTTTGAAGCAGTCTGAGATAACTGACTTAAACAATTCCAATCGTTTATTGAAATCCTTTATGAGGCTACTAAACCCTTGAGCTTGACAAGACAGATTAACCATCCACCTATTTCTGAACTCTAACTCCTGCAATGCCTTGGCGGTATGTTTGTCTGCATCTGCAATGATTCCTACACACCTTTCAGGGTCTGCGTCACATATACTAGTGATTGCCTGCCATAGATGTTCCTCCACACTTTTAGGAGAGATAGAGGCAGCAGCTTCATTCAAGACCCTGTAAAAGAGACTGTTCCCATTAGGAAGGTTAACAATGATATTAACAAGAACATCAGTTCTACCAGTGGAACCCTTCTTTTTCCATCCATCTGTAGACAGCTGAAAAAATGCTGCATCTTGTAGCCTGTTCTCAGACTCCTGCCTCACTTCATCATACTTAGAGTCCAACTTAGCACCAGATATATACCTGGCACTAACAGGAGGCAGACCAACCTGTTGAAGGAATGCTTTGAATTTTGGATGTTCCACACATGAGAATGAAACCGTGCCCCAAGACTCATACAGCCACTCTGCTAGAAGATTCATAGCAGACTCTGCTTGCGCCTTAGTTAAACCTTGCTGTGCACCAGGAGCACCTTTGATGCCTCCAGGGCTCTTAAGTTTCTTGACATTGTCTTCTAAAAGAGCTAGTGCTCCTAAATCTTCTTTGCCACCAGATAGAAGCAAAGGGGCAGGGCTCATTCTTGAAATGTCACATCCCATACCTCTAGGACCTTCAATTGTAGCCAAGGGAGTTGGGGAAGGAAGAGTTTGAATAGCTTGAGAAGGTACCTGAGCACTTCGTTTCCTTGCATTGGATGATGAAGCCAACCCAGACTTTGACGGAGGCGAAGAAGAGGCAGGCCTTGAAATAGCCCCTGTAAAATTAGGGCATGTTCCTCGTTTCAGATGCTCAGAAGCCGTTCTAGAAGGGTTTGATGCAGAGAACATGGAAGTGCAGAGGCCACATCTTAGCTTTACTGCCTTAGCAGTTCCAGTGTCACTTTGGACCAAAATAGGCTCTAAATGTGACCAATACCATGCTCCTTTGCCCTTGATGGCTTTACTTCTCACAGTGACAAGGCCGTCGTATCGTTTCCTCACTGCCTTGGCCGACAGATCTTCATCTCGCCCACTTCCAAGCGTTGTAGTTGTTGCCATGGAAAAATAACACCCCCTGTTTCTTTCCAGTCACCTGTCGATCTTCGACCTCTGCTTCTCTTCTAAAACAGAAACAAATACTCTGTTTTCCTTCATCCGATATACAATTGCCCTGTTTTGAGGCCAGCTTTGGCCCATGCCCATGCCTGAAAGGGATCAAATCCACGGTAATCAGTAACACAACAGTAAAGGGCTAGAGATCTCGGCCCTGATCACCAGGGTCCGAGACTCGGGAACTTGCGAGGATCAAGAAACCGCATCTAGGTTATGGTGGATGATGGGAAGGGGTTGTTTTTCCATGGATTTCTCATCGTGGGCTCTGCTCCTGAGGCCAATTCTTGAAGAAAATGAAAGGATACGAATGGAAAAACCTGATGGGTCGCATCAATCGAGGCATAAATTGGGCTCCAAAGCCGAACTAGCAGCGGCAGCAAATAACCCACCAGCGTCTCAACGATCAGACCCGGAAGGATATACTGCACACAAAACAGAGGAAGAGGAGGAAAAAAAAAAAGAGAGAGAGAGAAGGGTTAAGGAAAAAAGAAGCCCGCAACAGAAGGCAGGGCTATAAATATATATATGTATAGCGTGTATATACACCGTAAGTAAAGGGCATTTATTAAGTGGTCGAACTAGTGCTAGACCTAAAATATACGGCGAGGACTTTTCCAGGAAAAGAAAGGGATTATTTTGTGGAAGAAGTCTAGATGTTTGGTGATGGAGTCATGTCGAGAGGGTACCTTTTATGCTCGACTGGTTTGGTCTGGTTCGGTTCAAATTTGGAGTAAAAGAAGGTAGGTTTGTTTGATCTGACGCTTCAAAACTGAGTAGAAGGTTTCTGCACTGCACTTTGATCCTATTTACCAAGCAGCAGAGCAATATGATGCTCTGATCTGAACTGAGTTTTGATGGGTTTGCTTAATAATGAACCATCTGACTCCGGAATTGATTAGAAGCTTGGCTATGGCCGATGGGTCTGGTCGGAAACGCAAACCGAAGCATCTACGGTTAGAATGTAGGGTTATTTTTTCTTTGGGCTCAGGCTATGGCGGATTCCGGTCAGCCCAAAACCCCAAACACGGCACCCAAAACACGGCCTAGAGTTCCACATGGCGGATTCCGGTCAGCCCAGATCCTTGAACACAGGCCTAGAGTTCCACCATAGCTAGACCACCGGGTCCAATTAGGGACCCACTTGGCCATTCTGACCGTTTTGAGACCTGGAGAGCGATAGGGGATACGGTGATCAGAGCCGCGTGGGGCAGGGTACCATAGATCATGCTCATTTTTTACTCCGTAGACCACACGGGATAATCTGTACTCCTGCAGGCAGAGGTCTAATCCCAGGATCTGGAAGGGTTTTTGGTTAAAAATTCCTGCTTGGTTCTCTGATTTGATCTGCCGGAGCTGGGGAAGAGAGGAGGAACCCTAATTTTTTTTTATTTTTATTTTTTTTTGTTTTGTGGGTGTGTATATTCTGGCTTGATTTTATTCCTTTGTAGTGTACATTAGTAGCAGTAGTCCTGTTGCGAGTGCCTTGTGGAATCAAATTCGCCCTCTTTGTCGTGTCTCAGGTTATACGCATAATGTGCTGCTGCACGCAATGGTTTATTTGTTGTGCCATAAATGTGTGATACTAGGTCCGGTTCCTCGACATTTTTATTCTTTTTATTTTTTCCTTGGTTCTATTTTAGGTTATCCTTTGCCCCTCTTTTCGTTCCCTTTTTTTTTCGCCTTACACGGTACTTATGACCACCCCTAGACGCCATAGACATGTCCCCATGATGCATTCCTCAGCAATAAGTATCTGTGTGTGAGTAAGTAGTAAGGATGCAGCTGTAGTGTAGCTCTCACCAGGCTTCTACCACCACCGCCATAGCCAGATGCTCTCTGATTCATTTCCCAGTGTTTTTTTTAATCTCGCCCCTCCGTATTGTATTGCTGGTTGACTAGTGTCAGCCAAGCATCTGTTTTTGAAGGCTTGGGTCCTTCCTTGTCTGGGTTGCTTGTTGATGCGTTCATTTTCTGGGGCTTTTTGTAAGTACCCTTTTTTTTGCCTTCCTTTTGCCTTCATGACCCAATGGGAGCATCCCTCATTGCCACTGCTAAAGAGCTGGGATTATTCTAAGTTATTTGTGATGTGAATTATGATCTATATGACTTTATGGCCTTCTGCGGATTGATCGATGCAGACAGACCCACACGCACACAAGGAAAAGAAGATTATGGCTACAGTATGTTCGTCCTTGAGCATGCTCCATTATCTACTATATATATTCGTTTTGACCCCCTTGGAAAAAGCCCAGCCTAAAGGTCCCACATCTCCCCACCTTCTCCCCACTAATCGACCCTTACCTTCCTTGTCCATTTGCACCACCCCTTCCCTAGTTGTCTTTCTTTCCCCCTTGCCCTTGTTTTAGTATAGCCCCAAATTCGCTGGGTGCGTTACATTGTGCTTCCCTGGCCCGGTACAACCACCCAAGCACCCAAGCAACCACTTCACTATGTCCAATAACATCACACTATATGACTTGCCTTATACAGAAGAATCCCTTTAAAATACTAACATCAAAGAGCACCACCACCTTCAGAATACACTTATAATATGACCCTCCTTGTCCCCACCTCCCATTATACTCCATTCATACCCAGCCTCATCTCATCTAGTGTATGGCCTCCAGTAGGTGCTCTAAAGCCATTAGCATTGAGTGTCCTTTCCTGTAGAAAGGTTATCTGCTATCAATGCTCCATTTCTTCTCCATTTCTTCTTCCTTCCCACGGCAGAAGATTATTCTGAACAAGAAACCACATCTTTTCAACTTGTTCCTGTGTTTTATTCCAAATGAAATCTTAAATTAAACCTTTGTTGTTTTCCGTATGCAGCTTTGTTTTTGTCATCGACTAGTTGTATACCTGATTGGACAATTATATACAGTTGGTTTTACATTGTGTACAACATCAGATGCTCATGTTCTTATTGAGGAAAAAATCAAAGGATTTTGAATGTACTCGATACTATATGCACTCAATCATACAATACTAAACTCAAATATAGACGACCACAAGATTCTACAGGAATAAAATCCCCTTTACCTCAAAACGACGACAACCACAATAGGTGCAAATTGCTAATTCCAATCATTGATGTCATTCATGTTATGCCTTTTATGATTCTTTTGAATTTCACTACTTCACAACATAACCTTTATAGGGCTCTGCCTCCAATCTACGAATAATTAATTGTATTTCCTCCTACCTTTATACACCATCATGTTTAAATTTTACACTATGGACAAATACCAACTTTAATATGCATTGGTCCCTAAGGTTAATGGATAAAACTAAGTGTATAATGGTACCACAATAATTTCAATAACCGATTTTATTGACAAGACTATATATTTATGATTACAACATCCCAATAACTTTTTGTTCGTATCATACAATCTTTGAATCTAAAATATGTATAAAATATAATGCTATGGCACACAAAGCACTAGACAAGCATAATGGTACCAAATTGGATAAATTTATCCTTGGCAATCAAGGATAATACTATACAAGAAAGGCATGCATCATAAAATTCTATATGCTTCAATTTTTTCCACATCTGTTGCCTAAAAAATAGTTATCTTTGCAATGTCAGCTACGACACTACATACATGTAGCATACAAGAGAATAGTTCCTAGCTAGCTATCAAAAATTGACCACATGATCAGCACTGCATCTGAAAATCCAACATACCCAATAAAAACTCGCAAGTATATATATGCAATATGCATATATTTTTTTGAAAGGCGACACATATATTCACTATTAAATCATGAAAATTAATACATGAGACTGAGATACATGTTTCAAGGCTGGAGGAAAATAGTCCCTCCGTGAAAAGCTACATGACAGCCTCAGGCTATCTATGTGCAAAGTAAACCTCAAATTCTAAATCACCAATATGAACTACCGGAGCTCATATTTACCGAGTTGCCTTCTTAAGTGAAACATAAGTCCAACTATCACTATGACCCTTAACTTGCCCATTGCACCGGGCAGGTCCAAGTATACTGAAGGCAAAAGGAACCATTGGAGGAGAAGCTAGTGGAGCTTCCACCTGCGCAATATGAGATTCCTCTGTAGCGAATGACGTCACAACCACCATATTAGGTGCTATGTATGAAAATAAGCATTTCTTTAGCAGGCTTGCCTAATCCCTCCTGCAACAATTCCTGGATTTCTAGGATATCCACCTGTGAGAACACCTCAGCTAAAATTGGTTTGTACCATTGGATCTTTAATTTTCAGATTGTGTGGTTCAGGAAGGAGAGGCCACATCACAGGCCAAGACAGTCCCACATGCCCAAAAGACTGCACGACGTCAGCCAGGGCAGCGCACTGCTGCACCGCCAAGCTGCCCCATGCTGCCACCGTCCTAGTGTAGGCCACAACCCACACCCCGTCGACTGCAAATAGCACCTGCCACTTCCGTCATCATTGACCTGGTGATTAGAGAGCTCCAGAAGCTGAGATGCAGAAGCCGCAATATGGTGGTACGTGAAGTCAGGAGAGAACCTCATCAACTGGCTCCAGACATTGATCCAGTACACATTATTAAGGCAAGACGTCATGGTGCCCAATGTCTTGACCGTTCGGTTGGTCACACTGACGGCCGAGGATGCGCAAGTGCAAGCAGCAATCCTACATCAGGGTCGGAAGTTGAAGGGGAGGACCCTGTATGTTGATCAAGATCTAGCCCCAGCACAACTGAAAGACCACGGGCACGAATTGGCCAAAGTTAAATGCGTTCGCATATAGGGAGGAGTATCGGACTGACCTGGGACAAGATGAAGATCTTTTGGCCGCCAAACACTGCTGCGAACCCGGGCCCTTCTGTCAAGGCTCCAACCGCTCCCGACCATAGTAGCAGGTTGCAATAAGATAGTAGGCTTTCAATTTGACTACACCCCATCATTAACAGCCTTACTTACTTATATCTAAATTTTAATTATTATATTCTTTTGCTAGAAACTTATTTGCATATATTAATTGCCTAACAGACAGTATTTGTGAAGTTCCTTGTGTAAAACAGCCACGTGAATGTTCACAAAGAAGGGTCTTTCTATGCAATAATTGCAGACCTACTACATTTACTAGAGTTATGGACATGTAGAAGCATTTTACTTGCTTCCTTTTTTAATTTTCTCTAGAAACTTTAAAACTCATGCAAAATGGAAGTAACCCAACATCTCTGAGCTTGTGATTTATTGACCCATGTATAGTTAAACTCTGGTAATATCATTTATAGCATATATGTAACAAGATACTAGATATTTGGGCTACAACCATATTCACCTATGTCTTTTGTCGTAATATTATGGTCTTTTCTTGAATTGCCATTTGCAAATTTTAGAATGCATTTTGTCACAACAAATGAGGGACCGTTGCAAAGCCAGTTTATAAAGATCACAATCCAAAGAAATGTTCCAATTGTACATTATGAACTTTTTAACACTTGACAAATATTCATGGGGGAGCAAATAAAATTCATTCTTGCCAATATCTGTTGTGGAAGTTGCACATATCTGTTGTGGAAGTTGCACATATGGACATTAAAGTCCGAGTAAAAACACATGCCAGGACATTACCCCGGCAACGCCGGGCACACGTTTACTAGTGTATAGTTAAACAAGTGCAAGAAATCAGACTAATGCAAAGAATGTCAACAAGAAGCATAGATCATATGATCCGCATGGATGTTTTCTCTTATACCAAATTACAGTAAGAAAAAAAATGATAAAGAAATTATAATCACCTTGGACTCTCTGATTCCTGACTCGTGCTCATTGTATCTTCATGTTGGCACTGAATACTCTCGTGGTGTATGTTTTCACAAACTTCTATTTGCTCTAATTCTATAGCTTGCCATTTCCAATGACAAGAATTAATATGAAGTTTAACTATTTATGTTAATTTTTTTAGATTCAGTAGCCAGAACGCATTGTTGAAAAATTCTAAACAGATTTGAATTAGAATTTGAAAATTTTCAAGAGCACTTTATCCAAGAAACATGCATAAAACTATACCTGCATTTCAAGTTTTTTCTCTAGCTCATGGATTGCGTCAATTAGTCTTAATCTCTCTGTTTTAGATGCTCGTAGTAGATATGCCTTCTCCTTGGCTAAACTTCTAGATTCAGCTAACTGGAATTCCAAAAAGCTTAATTTCTGAGTGTCATTGTCCTGATCTACTTTCATAGATATATATTGTTTCTCTTCTTTAGATACAACTATGCCATCTGAATCTTCAGATTTTGACATAATATTGGAATCTTCATCTACTCCAGCAGATGACACTTTTGAAGCATCTGCGTTGTGGGCATTTTCACTGGGACTTTTCAATAACTCTATTTGAATCAGCTGCAACTGAGTGTGAATCAGTCCCAAATGTATTACGCAAGCATTGCACTATTTGATATGCTTGATAAATTGATTTATTAGCTTTTTTGAGCTGCATTTCTAATTCAGCCATATGAAATTGGTAGAGATGTATAGTTCGACCACGTTCTAAGAGTTTTACTTGCATTTCCATAATCATCTGGTCCCTACCTTTCAACTGCTTCTTTAGCTTATGAACCTTATTATGGTTCTTAGAACAATCTAAACACCCTGGTGTATTTTTCCAGGCGATGAACCTACATTCACATTGATTGTTTTTCTACAATTGATGTGAGGTGACAAAGAAGATATCCCACTTGCTTCCTCGTGCTCATCAAATGACATGCTTAAAACTGCAATTACTTTGCCACATCTAAATTGTCCATTACTTGACCTATATGATCTTGACTCAAGACTGGCAACAAGCAAATATAAGATACAAAGACAGTAAAATGAAGAACTCTAGCATACTTTGTGTCATTAGTTGCTTTACTTCGTTTTAAATGTGTCACTCTTTTTCCATTCAGAAGGTAAATATCTTAGTGAATGTCCTAGAATGTATATCCATCCACATCATTATAATTCTGATTTAAATGCATGACAATATGGCTCGTGTTTCAACCCTACAATTCATCTAAGATATCTTTGAGAGGAAATGGCTGGCGACATAAATGAATAAAATGAGCGCTCGACAAAGACAAAATGAGCTCCTTTTATATAAGCATTTCCATTGGCAACGTTAATTTCTCCAAAATGTCTAAATGACATGATATAAAGATGCGTCCCAGTTTAACCATATCATGAATGAAACATCCCCCAAAGCACACAGTTTTGAGACTAAGCACATAGAAAATAATGAAATCCCAGGATAAGAACTTGATTGAAATGATCTTCTACGAAAAAAACATGCAAATTTGTCGTATAAAGTCTTGCCGTATTAAAAGGAGGCCATGTAGGGGTACAAGGACACGGTCAACTCTTCGAGTTCAAAAAAAGATAGCCAAGACTTTTGCTGAAGAAATGGAAGAAAAAAAAAAAAAAAAAAAAACTTTAAAATCTGTTCAACAGACTTTTACCTTCCATGGACTTTTGCAAAGACCACTTCTGGTCAATATGCAGCCTTAAGCCAAAAACAGGTGTAATTTTGACCTAAGCCTTAAGAATGGTTAAGATTTATTAAAGCAAAAAAATATACCACAATCTATAGCCAATAACAATTTCCTTTTGTCAATCATATTAAAATTTTGTCCAATACATCATATTTACCTTTAGGGGAGTTCAATAGAACAGCCTAAGATTAAAAATATTTTGGGATTAATCCCATAAAACTCAGCAGACTTGATATCGTAAATATATCTTCAGTGTCATCATGTCGTATAGCTTTTCCAACTTGAATAAATCGGAAAACAAACCAAGGAGCAAGAAACCCGGTTACCTGCAGTAGAACCAGAGGACAGTTAGCCTTAATCAGGGTAAGAACCTAAGCTACTAACAGGTAAGCTATAGGTTTCTTGAGCTTATCGCCCTTCACCTCATTTGTTAACCCAAACACAATAGAAAAATGTAAATTTGCTGCAGACTAAATGTACATGTGACAAACCATCAGCATTAATTTAATTATGCATGCACATGCACACAAAAAGGTGAATCCTGGTGGATAGGCTACTAGCGATCTGCACAGCAAATATGTTCCAGCACATAGCAATTCTGTTCATAGCAACAGTCCGAAAGTACATGTTCACAATCTTAGTAGGCACAGTCCAAAGTATAAGCAAACAAATTTCACACAGGCCTACATGTATTTCAGATTTTCCCACTGGAAAAAAGTTAAACCTAGTCGATTTAATCCAAGGTAATCCTGCACAGAGTCAAGTTGTAATTGAAATTATGCCCAATTAGAATGCATGACATCTAGTTTATGCCAATCTGCCTATCTATCTTTGTTCAAGTAGCTGTATCTGCAAATACACTAATCAACTGCTAAATTATTGTCATTCATGCAGTATGCCTTTTAACAAATATCATTACACTGTTCGAGCATTAAATAAGATATAACTGCACATGCAAATAACAAAGCAAACAATGGCATATTAAAGTTATTGTGCAACCAGCATGGTGAAGCTACTAGCAGATATGTGTAACAAGCTAGCTTTTACAATCTGTGGCAATACTATTTATAGCAACCAGTTAATCAAAGAGCCTAACTGTCTGTAGCACCAAGTTGCACAGGTTCATCATTAAGCAAATTATTATGAGATACTAACATACCGACCTAGAGAGAAGACTCTCATATCAAGATCCCAAATCTACAATACAATATAAAGCTGTAGGTTTCACCAACATGCAAAAGAGAAGGAGATTTGAAGCTAAAAGTACATCTGATAGCATGTACGAATTTAAGAACCTATTTCTAGCAAGAGCTTATGTCATGAATATTGGGACCTGTTTCTGGGTACAGCAAATGCTAAGCAATTTGCTAAGCTACATTAGAACTTTCACACCTATTTTAATGCATTGCAAACACAATCATCAATAAATAACATAAGTGCTATTCTCGATGAGCAAGCAGATATCCAAAATAGTTGCAAATAATGCACCCGTATTTATTGTGGAAAAAAGCATCAATTAAAATAACTTAGGCAAACCTGAGTGAAGCCCTTTGTGCCAGCTTTATGTCATGCGCATTGTACATTTATTTGACAAGAAGACTATTGGCTGTAGCTCCATTATTGTCTTGTATCTCCAATGTAGCATCAGCTGAATGTTGCAGACTGCTGCATTGCTCATTATCTGTGCGATCTTCAACCTCTGGATTACAAGCAGACAATATGGTAATCTGTGGCAAATAGATGCCTAGACAAATCGGCTATCTAAGCCGCAGAAAAAATATCTGAATATCTATTGACACTGCTCAGCCCAGCAAAGAACTATACCCTTCTTAGCTAAGCAGGGTGTCAGATCTAAAGCTCAATAGAGAAATCTCATGCAAACCCAATAAATCCACATGTCTACTCTATTGTTACCTTAAATATCCTCTTAGCTTATGCTAGTTTTAGATCCACCATGGGACAGTGCAAATGCTCAGTATATGCTGGACCAGCTCTCATATATTCAGTGCATAACACAACCATCTAGAATAAGCAGATCTGAAATCTATATGACTGTACCAACTGGATTTAGCTTAATGCAACAAATTAGAGCAAAACAATATTAAGCTATCAATGTAATTATTCCAGCTTCGTAATGGAATGGAGTATTACTATTTTATTACAGTGAATTAACATAAAAGACCAGCAAACCTGTTGAGCTCGATCCATAGTGCCAATGCCATAAGTAGATGTGTTGATATCCTTTTTGTGGTGAATCCGTCATAGTTTCAGCTCCAATCCACTACACTGGCTAGAGATACAGGTTCTTTTCTACTTTATAGACAAAGAGAGAAAAATTATTTGAACCATGACTCATCATATACACAACATAAATCTGTAAGTGTATCCAATCCAATAACAATCAAAACCTTGTTTACTTCATAGCCGATTAGATAGTTTCCAGGAACAATGCCAGCAAATAAATTATGCATATTAATATGGCCATGCAGTATGCCAACAGGACTCCATATGGCATGCTTTTAGAAGCTAATATATAGAGATCAGGAACCCAAAACTGGCTGTAAAGACTTACAAGCACCAAGTACCGCATACCAAGGCTATACAACTTTTCATCTAAGCAGCAGGATGCAATAACAATGCTTCAAGTAATCTAAACAATATGCAAACTAAACCTTCACAAGGTGAAGGTCAATATAATTTAAATACATTCCATGGCCCTCAAATCACCATAAATCTGCTGAAAGGAAGCTGGAAACAGGGTCGACACAAAAGAACCATCCCTCTCCATATCTAACCATAAATGCAGTGATCAGCATAAGTAAATAAGGTACTAGATCTGGTTACTGTAGTTCAGTACCATGCATGACAATAAATCTAATTTTAGGCCAACAAATTAAGGACGATCCATGACCAACTTAAAGCACAAGCTGGAATATCAGAAATGACAAAGGCATGGATAAATACAGCAGACAGATCATAATATAAGTCTTACTGGTTAAGCTATTAATCATCTTGGTATCAATATGTTGTATAACTCAGATCTGAGAACTTTAAGCACAAGTTTAATCAACAAGATGACAAATAAAGCAAATAAGAGTGTAGAGCTACCAGATCTACATAAATCAAACCTGAGTAGCTTGAAGCCGATTGTTATTTTCTTGTGCATCCTCATGAATTAAACTTGATATTTCTCCATCATTGGGCTCGTTCATGGATCTAGAATTTTCAGCAACAGCTTTAGCACCCCTTTGCATTATCTGTACATTCTACATCTTCCTCCACCGATTTGACCACTGGGCCCAGAACAGCTCAGTATCAGCTTTTTGTTGCCACAACTTTTTCGTGGGAGAAAAATGGCTACATCTTCTTAGCAGACTTGGCCTCCTTGGCATTTTCCTCTACAATTCTTCTACTGGTGGCCATGTTACGGGCCATGCCCAGTATTAGCATAAATCGGATATACATAATTTTGAACATATCAAACATGGCAGCGAAATCTTCTACCATTCTGCTATAAAAGGAAATGCTACAGGCTATTTTACAATAGATCTTGATACCGTCTGTTCTACACTCCTCAGGCACGATCGCATACCAGGAAGCCAGCTATAATCCAAGAAGTACTTCTCCAACTGTTTTTTGTAGCTTTACGATTTTTTCCGGCCGCAAATCCGCAACCCTAATTCTCAGGGTTCTCAATGCACGACCTGTAACATGATATTTTTTAACATTTTTTAACTTTATAGAATACACACCTTTGATATGGTATCCTTAGTCTAGGAGTTTCTAAGGTCCATATAATTCATGTCCTTATTCTTCACATGAAGAGATGGCCATAATATAAGTCCAGAACACATGGAACTCTTTAAGACTCCAAGTCGGCCTTTGCAAGTTACTCAGCTTTCTGCATTTGTATACAAGATTTAATCTCTTCTCCACAGCCCATATAGTTAACTATCCCACATAATGTGTAAAGAGCCTGGCAATCACAAGTCCACATATTTAGATCCACAACTTACAGATACCATACCTTTGTTTTTAGGGCCAATCCCTCAGGTGTAAGGTTATATAGTATTTTTATCATAGCAACCTGCATTGAATGCCTCAAGTTACGCATAAAAATCTCCATCATTACTTATAATAATAAAAAAAAAAAAAAAAAACCCAGCCTGAACTAGCAATCGCTAGACCAGCCATCTGCCTTGGTCAATCCCTTAGTAGTATTATCAATCCAGACGAAGATAAATCCAAGTCTTTGGTACTTATGATCCAATAGTCAAATCCCTTTTGTCATAGAACAGATATAGACAATGCAAAACCATGTTCCATTAAGATCCAATAGACAAATCCCTTTTTCTTCCAAGAACAGATATAGACAATGCAAAACCATGTTCCATTAAGAACTGTGTCTAAAAAGAGGACTTGAAGCCAAAGTTTTTCTCTACACCAAGAAATACAAGCTTGCATCCATGCTTTTCTTAAAAAATATAAGTCAGGATAATCTGGTTCGTTAGCCTTTATAGCCAAATGATCATATCCCTTATGCCAATCTTTTGCTTTCTGTACTTTCAGCAGATAACATGTAAATTGAAGGTATATCTTTCAGAACATAGAAACTACAACCTGTATAGTTTAAAAGTATATAAGGGAGATGTAGAACATGCATAGAAGAAGAAATCCAGCTCCAGTAGATGGTAACAGTCACCATTTGATTAACCTTTTTATTCCGCCTCCAAATTCCAGCTAATCCAACAAACAAGAACAAAAGAGCGACAAAGGCAGGAGAGGTCCGGTACCTGCAGCCAAACATCAAAACATTAGCATGTAAAATGGTAATGATTGAAGGGCCAAAAGGTACAATGGAGCCTCTCGGTGTATAACCGTTCAGCTTTTGTAACCCTTTGCCCAGCAAGTAAGAAAAGCATAGAGAATGGTAGCAACAACATATGTAATATCATTTACATACAATAGTCTAAAAGGTACAGAGCAACCCAATGCATGAACGTGTATCACCACTATTAGTTTCACTAATTAAATGTCTGTTAATAAACAGCTAAGAAGACTCAACTGTGTTGTAACAGTTAAAGAAAAGAAATTCCATAAGCAAGCCTATTATCACAATGATTGGAATACGTTTGCAAAGGTTTTCCCAAACATCTGTTATGTAAACGTTGGAAAAATCTCCTTCCATACATTTTAACCAGGACTAGCTTTGAAATAAGCTAAGTATGATGTTGCCCTTTTTTTTAATGACGGGTAAATATAGCAGATATGGAAAAGCCCAGCTGCGGTTTTTCAAACTACCTGCCCTGTGAAGGTAAAAGAACAACGAGCCACAATAACTTCTTGTCAAAGTTTTAAGCTTTACAATCTGCTAGTCTATAATCCCTTTTCAATGAAAATAATAAACCTAGATACCTGATTGTATTGTTGATCAGAGTAGCAAAGAGTAGAAAAATTCTTCTTGTTCTGTCACAAGGACTATGAGATCGTTAACACCATCCATATTGTATTGTGCAGACCTGGCTTAACTGCTTTTGCACCAGCATTGCTCTTCTTGCTTGCATTCATATTGTGCAGCATTTTGCTTTCGGCCACTGCCATTTCTACAACCCCATATTTCAGAATCTAAACCTCTCAGATCAGGGATGCCGGTGATGGAACAAAATGAGATCAGTGGATTCCATAGCAAATCGGCAGTCCTATCGGCAGTCCTATGGTGTGAATAAAAGATTGAGCGCCGTCTTATTCTTCCAAAATAATATACCCTAAACGTTAGGGTTTTTCCTTTTTCTAATGAGGCAGCAAACCCTAAGTGTTGCCTCTTGTTACTTGCATGTCCAGAATGTCCATGTGTAATAAAACGTACCTTTGTGTTCTTTGAGTATAATGTTTTATCCATCCATGCTCTTTAGAATGAGCACTAGCAATAATCCACGGCATGCAAAGTAATGTAGTTTATAGTGACAATGCAAGCATGCCATGCATCATTTTCTTCCCACCTTTTAAAATACATCATGGTCACTAATGCTCTATACGTGAATATCTCACTTTGGCATAAAATTTGCCGGCTTAGCTCTATACGGTCTGCAAAATGTCATGTTATAGAGCATTGGTTTGCTTACAAACTATTTGTCTATTTACAAATTTTATGAATTAAAAAAAAAAAAAAAAAAAAAAAAGACGAAGATTGACCACCGATTTTTTGATAAAACATGCAGCAAGGATGAGTTTATATACACATGATAGAATGGTCACATAGCCTATTGCAGATATGCACCACCTCGTATAACAGTACCACCAGGACAAAGTTGCTCAAATATTGCAGATAATACAAGTGTTGAGAGCAAATTGGCACTCCTAATGCACTTGGAGGTTCCATATCAAAGCTGAAAGAAGCAACCAGAATCAAGGATGGTGATGGAGTAGTAGAACAACTGAAATATGATAAACAGATATGAAGTTACTATTTTTTGTCAAAAGATCTTCTAACTTAAAGTTAAAGCTACATAAAGCGTTTAATGGGTCTTGTACACTAAGAACACACTCATTTTGGTAATCAATCCTTAATATCTGGACTTTCTATGGGGAATGTTCCATTTGACAAATAAAGATAACATGCCATATGTCCATGTTAAGCTAGCCTCCCTAGAATTTAAGATCAACTGACCCATCCGGCAAAGCTCTAACACAGGTAGCTTCTTGCAAAATTACAAGTTCCTCGGTTGAGAAACTATCTTATTTCGGCCTACTCACTGCATGCCATTAGTGGGGGAGACGATTTGGATCCAGTTGTGTTGGGTTGGGTTGGGTCGGATTTGGATTATTTTTATTTTTCGGTTTGGTTTGGTTTGGGTTGGGTTGGGTTGGGTTGGGTTGGGGTTGTGGAATCAAACTAGCATGCGTCAGAACTGATAATTTATGTTGCCAGATATTCAACCTTTCTTCTTAAGTTGTTGCATGCAGTTTTGAACTTCTTTGATAATGACTAACATGCTGCCTGCCTTTTCTAACTTCTTTGACATGCTGTATAGTTTCTAAATGCATCCAACTTACTATAGGTCAGCTTGTTTCGATTTTTTGGGCTTAGGTCAAATCTAGGAATGATGAAAGAAATCTATGGCAAGCCTTTCACACAAACATTCCACTGCTTGGCCTAAAATAGGCACCTTCTTCTCACAAATCGCATCTCAAGACATTTTAAAAGGCACAACATATCTTTGTCCAGTTATAGAGGTTTGTTTAATTACATTACTTATTGTTTCCCCCTAGAACCTGTCGTTTGAAGACTAAAAATAGGATACTGAGGCAAATTGTTGTGAATGAATCTGGTGACAGTATGTCAAAAGGAACCATCAAGTCACACATTTTGTCTCTCTGTAATGCAGGACAAAGTGACGCAATTCTTTGCATTCTGGATATCGTAGATATAAGGAATTCATCCTTCCTCTTTGACATGTATTTTCCTCTCTCATGCACATGCACAATAAAAAAATTCCTGAGAAAGGAAAGGCAAATACATGCTCACATTGTCAAAACTGGTTACCAGTCATGCATCATTTTAGAATATGTGCTTATCAACATGTATGCTAAATGTGAAAGGCATCTCTTGCATTTGATCAAGCAGACTGTTGAATGTGTTTACTTGGATCACAATGATCATCGGCTATGTCCAAATTGGGGATGGATTTGAGGCAATGAGCTCTATAAGAAAATGCATGGCTCTTCTTCCGATTACTTGTTTGAGTATTATGAGTGGTTGTTCAAGGTCAAGAGCTTTGCATGGGAGAAAACATTCGTTGACGCATCTTGAAATATACCGTTTGCTTCTTTTTTCTTTTTCATGTGGCATTGCAAGATATAAAGCATGATTTCATTAATTGGAGAAAATAACGCAATTTTGAGAATTTTAAGCACACCTAATTTGCTCAAGCACAAATACTTTCACCTAGTTCTCGAGCCCAAGAAACATGAGGTAATTAACATACACATATACATACAAATTATGTGTTATACTTGTACGTGTACATGATACTTGTAGAAGCCCAATAATGGCCCTACATTCTACACCACTAATTCACATCAATAATTTTACTTCACTATAAAAATAGCTCGACTCGGGGTAGAGGTCATTCATCTTCCATGGCTTCCTCGATGCCTCGTCCAGAGCACATCCGATCTTTCAAGTGCTACTTGAGCTACAACGATCTGAACGAATGCGCTAGAAATGGTATTAATCTTGATACATGGCTCCAATCTAAAGCTGATGGTCCTGCTAGTGCTTGCAAGAAGCTCACTCGTGTTGTGGTCCACATTTACTGGCTTCCTGATCAGGAGATCTATGAGCTGAATAGCATCACGAGCTTTGGTGTTGATGATGAGTGAATCTGTATCTGCTAAGGATATAATAATGACATGAGTACCTATGAACTATGTATTACAATCAATGTTATCTGCGATGACTACTGTATTTGTTAAAGATATAATAATGGTATGAGCACCTATAAACTATGTAAGGATGTAATAGCACAATAAATATTGTTTGATGTATCATACTTGAGTATAGTGTAGGGGTGTGCTCTTCGACTTCCACTATATCTGCAAGCAGCCACTATTTTCAATCACACCTGAATTACTCAAGCACAAAAGTTTCTACCATATTAAAATCCACAGATCATGTTTTAAAAGCATACACATATCCATACGAAAGATGTATTATACTTGTATGTATACAACAGTCTTATACACGCGCAATAATGGCGGTAAAGTCTACCCCAATAATTCACCTCAATAATTCTACTTCACTATAAAAGCTTCTCACTTCGGGGCTAAAGTTCATTCATCTCCCATGGATTTTTCGCCTTCATCAGTTCACCACATCGAGGCGATCAAGTGCTCAATGAGCCACTCTGATCTTGTCGATTGCCTAGACAGGGGTCTTCTTCTTGATCCCTACCTGCGAAGAAAAGCTTTGGGTGCTGAGATTCGTTGCCCTGCGCCAATTCGTATTATGATCCATCTGATTTGGCTTCCTGAGCGCAATAGCTATGAGATATCAGGGATCACTACTACAGCTGAAGATGATGAATGAATCACCTGTTCAACATTGTATAGTGTAAGAGCTCTTGTGTTAAGATGAAAAATGCAAGACGTAATGCATAATAGCACTTGTATTAATCTATACAAAGCAGAGAGCAATACAAATTAACTACTTTATTGTACCTTGAAGACTCAAGTTTCATCTCCATCCTCTGAGGCCTCTTTAGCCAATAGTTCCTGCACCTGGATTCCTACCAATGCGGGGATCAAAACCAATAATGGCTTCGGTTCAACTAACCAGGCATAGTCTATCGTTTTGAGAGGCTGATAACGGGGTCTGTCATTAGGATTCGGCCTCCACTTCTTATGCCAGCAGTCCCGATACTGTTGAGCATATGCGGTTCCTTTCCTAGCCACAGGCTCCCACCAAGACACAAAAACCTCATTATAATGAGGGGCAGTGGGGTCTTGTATAGGATCCTCCTCTGCATAGGCTACCCATGTAGGACATGCATCTGCCGGTCTTACAAGCAGAAACATACCTTTCTGTACATCTTGGTATGGGTCAAATATCTCCACTGCATTCTTGGGTTTATCCTTAGCAGGTCCGACATAGGCAGTCGGAGTGTCATATCGATCGACCTGAATAGATTCAGGCTCTTCAAGCACAACTTTGTTTGAGGCTAGAAGTTCTGAATTTCTGGATTGCCCGGGGGTACTTCACCTAGCACACGCATCACTTCGCATCAGTAGTCCATGACCTCGTTCATGTAGGTATTAGACCACGAGTTCACACCAGCCCTGGAGATGTTAGCCGAATGCATCATGTACTTCGCAATGGATGACCTCAATGCTCCTATGTCCTTGAGGCATGCATATGGCTTGACAGTCTTGGGCGAGCCAATCGGTATCTTTGGCAAACCATTGTCATCTGCTTTCCACATCCGAATACCCTTTTCTAGCAACCATTAATATGACCAGGTCTCATCTTGTAATACATTAATGACCACCCATCATTCATGCAGAACTTAAACAGTAAGGGCTCCAAGTGACCAACCAAATGGTCCTTCTTATCAGGAATGTAACCTTTTACGAACCCCTTCCAATCGGGAACCTCGGTAACAAGGTATGGTGTCGGTGCCTTTGTGCTACATTCTCGGAAGAGTTGCATTAGTTCTGGAATAGTTAGAGCATCCGACCTGCGCATTAACGTTGAATAGTTACCGAAGAGCGCATCAATGTCATCATGAGTGTGGCCTGCCATCATGAAGCCAACCTGTATTTGATCAAAAACACCCAACCACACAAGATAGGATAGATAAGAGAAGAGATATCTGTTCTTGTTCTGCCCCGCGCAGTTGTCTAGCTGCAAGTAGAGCCGCCTAGGTAACCTCTTAAGGTGCGCTGGTTGCTTAGGAGGTGCTACAAAGTCTACCCCAGTGCAATTATTTTTTTTTTGTCCTCAACCCCGCACTGTTTAGGAGTGCGGTTCCCCACATGCCCTCAGGCCGAGCTTCTTCTCTCAAATGGCCCCAATTGTCTTCGGAAGTGTCCTCCAGTGTTTTGATAGCATGATTGTTGGGGTGATCACCACTCACCACATTCGTCACCACGCACCACTCACCACACTCACCACATTCGTCACCACTCACCACATTCGTCACCACTCACCACACTTGTCACCACTCACCACATTCATCATATACCGTATATAGAGTGATATACGCGCATGCACGCGTGCAGGATTTTTGCACGTATGCATTGAGGAACCATTATCACCATTGTATTATCTGAGCAGAGGGAGAGAGACGGTGTATTGAGAGAGAGTATTTTGCTTGATATAGCTATGGAGATGGTGATTCTTTGTGTTGTGCATTGCCTTGATCTGATAGATTGAGCTTGGATTGTTGGGTTTTTCATCCTTCTTGCAAGGTTAGAGTTCAGACTCTAACAATTTGGCGACCATGGTGCTCGACAGACCATTGATCGGCAAGAATTTCCATTGAAAAAGGAGTTGTTACCATTGGTATTGGTGATCGTCGGTAAAGAACAACACCATTGTGAAAGGAGCAATTTCTTGTGTGAAGGGGATTTTGCCGTAGTTGATTTGTGGAGTAAAATTTGACAAGGGGAGCATAGTTTTATGCCCAAGAGAAGTAAGAAGGAGATCCCACTAAGCTCCGTCGTCACAAGAAGGGGACCGGTGAGTCAATCTTTGGGCTCAAAATTGCATCAAGATTCAATTTCGTTTTTAGATTTGGGAGCAGATCTGGGGTCTAATTCTCAGATCCAGGAGGTTTTGATTCCATTTACCGATCTAGACGGTAATCCAATTTCGTTTTTCAAATAGAAGGGAGATTCAATTTCGTTTTTCCAATTTCAAGAAACCCAAGAAGAGGCAGAGATGGCTGTATTACCACCTATGGTATGG
Organism: Isoetes taiwanensis; assembly: GCA_021234155.1. NCBI lineage: Eukaryota > Viridiplantae > Streptophyta > Lycopodiopsida > Isoetales > Isoetaceae > Isoetes > Isoetes taiwanensis. Next base: position 10,756,799 of record JAJEKV010000041.1, read on the forward strand.
GGTTTGCAGACAATGGGGATTCCAAAGTTTGATGATCTGGTAGATCGGGATCCTTTGAAGCATATTGTGAAGTTTGAGAGGTATTGCCAGCAATGTAAGTTACCGGCTACTGATTACTTGCTTTGATTTCATAGTTCTTTGCAAGATTCAGTGGAGGAATGGACACAAACTCAGCCAGATACCATGACATATCAGGAATTAAAGGAAGCTTTCATTGCTAATTATCAAGAAGTTCATGGTAAGGATAAGACTATGGAAAGGTGGACCAATTTCACACAAAAGGAAGATGAATCAATTAGAGAGTATAATCAGAGGTATATTGCAGTTCTCAAAGCCGTGGTTCATTGGAAGATTGCAAGGAATGATGAAATGGATATCCAATGGTATGTAAAGGGGCTGAAACGAGCTATTGCTCATAAGGTGAAGGCTAAACAGCCTACAACATTACTAGAGGCACAAAAGTATGCTCTCAAGGCTGAAGATAAGTTGGGATACATTCATGAAGTTGCTGCTCCAGAGCATAAAACAGAGGATATTGCAGCCAAGATTTCTAAGCTTACAATTGGTGAGAAGCCAAGGGAGGTGCAGTTTATTACTTGTGAATATTGTGGGTCTATTGGGCATTCTGATACTACATGTAGATTGCTGAAATTCTGCTCAAGATGCCAAATCAAGGGCCATAATGATCAAGAATGTAGGGAGAAGAGATTCTTTGAGAGGGCCAATCCAGTATTTGCTGTTATGCAACAAGCACAACCTATTCCTATTCAACCAATGCAAGCAGCACCTATCATACCACAAGTTCCAATGATGCCACAAGCTCCAATTGCCCAACAAGTTCCAATGGGTTCCACACCAATGGTGCAGCCAAAACAGGGATGGTATTCAAGTAAGGCTCATTTGTATTGCAAGTTATGTGATAAATTCAAGCATGATGAGACTACTTGTTGGAAAATCTATGGGAAACCAGAATGGGCAACCAACAAGTATCCACCAAAGCAGCAAGTGTTTGAATCAGTACCTCTTCCTAATAATGATGTTCGCATTCAAGATGCAAAGTACATTGATAATCCTCAAGTTAAGGCTCTTATTGGGGAGCTTAAGAAGCAAGAGAAGGCAAAATCAGTAGTAAATTGTGGATTTGTTGAGGTAGATAGTGACCCATTTCAGCAAGAAGAAGAGATTGGAGAAGTAAATGCGGTTACAAGAGTTGGATTGAAAATGATGGAACCGACAACTATGATGCTCAAAGCATTCAATCAAATGAAGGTGCAGCCTATGGGAGTCATAAGAAATGTCTTATGCAAGGTCTATGAGGTGGAAGCAATCTTGGATTTCATGGTTTTGAAATTTCCAGAGAGTGTGCATGCTGAAACTTATACTTTGTTGCTGAGCCGTACATGGTTAGATGCCGTACAAGCTGAGACTTCATGGAGGAAGCGCGAAATGAACATCTTTCAAGGAGAACACAAGGTTACTATAGATCATCCTCTGAAATCAGCAAAAGGTACCTTTCTTTGCAATCCTTCTTTGAGCAGCCCGCAGTTAGCAATCAGCAAAGAGAATGCTATGGTGTCAGGGCAGCAAGGTCTTAGTTGTTTTCATGTCTTGGAAGTGGGTGACAGGGAAGATAAGACTTTGTAGCCGATAAGTATATCCAAAGACTGGAAAGTATTGGTGAAGGTGAGTTACAAGAGACTCTTGTAAACATGCAGAAGGAGTCCATTCAAAGACCCATTGGGGAGAGTTTATTTCAGCAAGAAATTGATCAAGATCAAGTAGAGATACTGATTTTGACATCAAGCATGGATGGGGTAAACAGAAATCAGCACACTATACAAGGACAAGCAGCTTGGTGGCATGCGCACATTCTGGAAGATGAGGTAAATCAGATCAGTCCATGTTCACCACATTCATCACAGTTACCACATGCACCACATTCATCACAGTCATCACATGCACCACATCCATTACAGTCACCACAGTCATCACCTGCACCACATTCACTACCGTCACCACATTCATCACATTCACCACATTCATCACTGTCACCACATTCACCACATTCACCACATTCGTCATTGTCACCACACTCACCACATTCATTACAGTCACCACATTCAGTTAAGAACATCAATATTTCTCAAGGAAATCAAGAAGAATTGGTTACCATTGGAGGCGATCTTACTCAAGAGGAGGAACGTGATTTGATATCTTTGTTAAGAGAATTCAGGGATGTTTTGGCAAGAAATTACAAAGAATTGAAAGGCATTCCACCAGAGGTTGTGGTTCATACCATTGATTTGAAACAAGGCTCAAAACCAGTCCAACAAGCTCAAAGGAGAATGAGTCCAGCAATAGAGGAGCAAGTAAAGGTTGAAGTTATGAAGCTTTTGGATGCGGGATTTATTGTACCAGTGCCAAATTCAGATTGGATCAGTTCTATTGTCCCAGTGAGAAAGCCAAATAACTCAATCCGAGTATGCATTGATTACAGGGATCTCAATAAAGCTACTAAAAGAGATCATTTTCCTACACCATTCATAGACACTTTATTGGATATTGTTGCAGGAAATCAGGCCTATTCTTTCTTGGATGGGTACTCAGGATATAATCAGATCCAAATCTATCCACCACATCAAGCAATGACGGCTTTTCGAACACCTTTTGGTATCTATGCTTACAAGGTATTACCTTTTGGCCTCACAAATGCTCTAGCCACATTTCAGAGAGCTATGACATATGCTTTTCATGATATTTTAGACTTTTTGAGAGTCTTTATAAATGACTTGACAGTGTTTTCGAATCCAAGAAGGGATTACTTGGATCATCTCAGAAAAGTTCTTGAAAGATGCCGATTGTATGGCATAAGTTTGAATCCTGCTAAGTGTATTTTCTTCACTAGAGGAGGAAAACTATTGGGCAATTATGTTTTGAAAAAGGGATTACAAGTGGATCATGGTAAGATTGCAGCCTTGGAGAAGGTAAAACCACCTACAAATGTATCACAAGTCTGCGAAGCTTATATGGCCAACTCGGTTTTTAGTAGGAGGTATTTGCACAATTTTGCTAAAGTAACCCAGACCACTTGTGGATTGTATGAAGCAAGGGCAGAATTTTAGATGGAAGGAGGATGCTCAAGAAGCATTTGAATGGTGCCTTGGACAATTGAAAGAGAGAACTTTGCTGATTCCTCCAAGAATGAGTGAGCCTTTTCATTTATTCTTTCTTGTTTGGGAGCAAGCTTTGGCTGTCACACTATGTCGGAAAAAATCAGCAAAAGCATTATGATGTGAATTACTATGCTAGCGGGTTGTTAACTCCACAAGAGCGAGAAATGGACTCATGTGGAGCATCTTGGGTTGGCATTGAAGTGGGCCTTGAACAAATTTAGACATTATCTTCTTCCTTCACAATGGAATTCAAAGAAATGTACGATGTTTACATTCATATGGATGTGAACCCATTGCCATGCATTTACAACAAGACTGTCCAAGATCCTAAGTTTACAAGATGGGCTCTTATCATACAAGAATTTGAATTGAAGTATGTTAAGATGGCTCAAGGAGCTCATAATCCAAGTTCCTATTTGAGTAGTGGTGCTGAAATAGAAGAGGAAACAGACCAGCAAGTAGCATTACAGGATAATGGTGTATTACAAGGGTTCATTGCATGCTTTGGTATGCTTATACAGATTTACAAGATCAGACTTATCCTTCATCATTTTCAAAGGTTATGTGGTGCATGAGGCTATTCTTTATAAGCGGACTATGGAAGGTCTCTTATTAAGATGTGTTGCTGGTCAGCAAACTCATGATTTTTTGCAGCAAGCACATGACTGTCAGGGACATTTTGCAGCCAGAACCACAGCTAGAAAGATCCTTCATTGGGGATATTATTGGCCAACTCTTTACAAGGATACTATAGACTTTGTTAGCAAATGTGAGAAGTGTCAAAGGCACAAGCAGTTAACAGGCCATAATAATATGCCATTCCATTCTATTTTGAGCGTTGGTCCATTTCATATGTGGGGATTGGATTATATTGGGCCTATCAATCCTCCATCTTCCAAAGGTCATAAGTATATCTTGGCAGCCACATGCATGTTTACGAAGTGGGTAGAAGCAATTCCAGCAAAGCATGCTACAGAAAATACCACAGTAAGCTTTCTTTATCACAATTTGATTTCTCGGTTTGGTGTTCCAACCATTCTTTTGTCTGATCGAGGAACTCATTTCATGGGTAAAGTAGTAGCTCAGTTAACAGAAAAGATTGGTGTTCAACATGTGCAAGCTTCTGCTTATTATCCACAGGGCAATGGGCAAGCTGAGTCTACTAACAAAATTCTGAAAGCTATCTTGGCCAAAAACAAAGAAGGATAATCAAAGAAATTGGCATGAAGCCTTGACAGGTGCCTTATGGAGTTTCAGGTGTACTTACAAGTTGGCTACAGGATTTACACCATTTGAATTGGTTTATGGAGTGCAAGCTGTGATGCCTATTCATTTGGACATTCCTTTGTGTTCATTTGTGGAGCTACCTTATTATGAGAATTTAGGAGAAGTTCCAACTCCAAATCAAGTACATAATAGGATGGATGATTTGTTGCAATTGCAAGAGATGAGACAAGAAGCAGCAGACTTCAATATGAGGCATAAACAGAAAGTAAAGCTGATCAAAGACAAGTTACAGGTTATAAATCCATTTGAGGAAGGCCAATTGGTGTTGTGCAGGACCACTAAGAAGCATCTATCCAAATTTCAAAGCCCATAGGAAGGCCCATTTCTGATTGATAAAGAGGTGCCAGGTGGGGCTTTCTACTTGATGACTCCAGAAGGGGAGTTGTTGCCTAATCCCAGAAATGGCAAGGATCTCAGGCCTTATTTTGAAAGAGAAGTGCTGTTCTAAGGGATTCAAATTTGGCATAGCTCCAATTAAAAAGAATTTGTGGAGAACTTTTGGGTTACAGCAGGTCATTTTTCTGTAAAAACAGATGGTAACAGTTCCATAATAGACAATCTAACCTACATCAAAAGATGTGTTTCGGCGATACGAATCCAACGAGCTATGGTGCAGGTCAAACGGAGGTCTGGAACTCAAGATATCAGCTTTCAAAGTTTGCCACAGTTACAGAGGCTCTGTTTCGTCACTGTCATGTTGGACCAGGTCGTTTGTATCAGTCATTTGGATTTGAGGAGGGTATTTTCTTTCTGAACATACATGTAAATGTGTCATTTGGGGACATGTCCCAAGGACCATATTAGTATTTTTGTTGTTGTGGGTTCTCCGCCACGGAGTGGCACATTTTCCCACTGTGGTCGCCACTGTTGGGGTGATCACCACTCACCACATTCGTCACCACGCACCACTCACCACACTCACCACATTCGTCACCACTCACCACACTTGTCACCACTCACCACATTCATCATATACCGTATATAGAGTGATATACGCGCATGCACGCGTGCAGGATTTTTGCACGTATGCATTGAGGAATGTATTGAGAGTGAGGATTTTGCTTGATCTAGCTATGGAGATGATGAATCTTTGTGTTGTGCATTGCCTTGTTCTGATAGATTGAGCTTGGATTGTTGGGTTTTTCATCCTTCTTGCAAGGTTAGAGTTCAGGCTCTAACAATGATTCAAGGAACCAACATGAAAATTTGAATCATCCTTCCAAAGATCGAGTGAGAAACACCTGTGCCATGGCCATGCATCAGTGCACCAGTCACGCTAACTTTCAAGCGTTCACCTCTCCATACCGATTTGGCTAATTTCTCCAGTCTTGGAATCATAGTCTTGTTTTGGTCCATCTTATCATGTATGATAGTGAGCGCCTGGTCCGGTGATCGATGGGACAAAGCTCTCCATGACCAGTACAAGCTCCTACAAGAAATCTGGGCTGTCATGTGTTCCTTCCTTTCCATCTGCAATTCTCTTCTCTCCCGTGGATCTCTGGTTTTAGTCATTTTCTCTTTTATTACAATACAGGTATTGCACTTGGAGAAAGCTATCCTCTTTGCTATTGCAACCTCTGCGTGATTTTGCTTCCATCCACGTGAGAATGAAGAATGAGAGACGTGCTTGCCCGTCATCTCCATCACATTGGCGTCTACCTCTTGAAGAATGTCTTTTTTAGTTAGGACAGAGGGGAGCCTCTTCACATTCTCTCTCACCCCTTCAGTAGTGATTTTCGATCTGTGGGGCATCGTCTCTGCATTCTCATCTATGTACATAGATAGTATGGCCTTTCCGGCGAGAGTGTGAGGCCTAGGCTTTTTCGAGCCCATGTTACCATGTTCAGCAACTCTGTGACCAGCAAGGAAAAGTCTTCGCCACTTATAGAATGTGGACATTGGAATACCATAGGCTCTATGCCATGCTTTCAAGCATACCTGCTTATTATTTAGCATCAGCTCCTGGACCAGGTCGTTCTCTGAACAGACGTCTAACATGTTGAAAACAAATGTGGTCATGTCTGAAGCTCGCAAGTTCCAATAGAACCTACGCATACACGCAATTTCGGCTGTTGAGAAGTTTGCGCAGCATCTTCGCATGCAGCAAAGCGAAGACTTAAAGTCTAAAATGGAAGCTGCTGTGATTTTTCTCTCATCTTTAGTGGCTACAGTAGGTGAACGTGGGGTCCGGTTCACCATTCTGTACATCCTCTTTGGTGCCTTTTCAGGCTCAATTTGCATGGCATAGGGTTCTGCTTCAATGACTGTCTGTTTCGCAGTCTTTATGAGTGTTGACACAACAACATTATCTACTAACACCAAAGCAATCGGCCATCTAACCAGGTCGTGCAACTGTGGCATTTCAGCACATGCTTGGCATCGCATGGTCGGCCTATCTGGCATAGGGAATGTCTTCATTATGGTTGCTGCCAAGTAGTCTTCTCCCAATCTCATGTCACCGACAGCCTGATTAGGGTCGATGAAGATGATCACCCCAAGGGCATACGGCGTGTTGCAGCAGTCATAGAGTAGTGTGCAACTTTTCTCTACTAGCTCGTCCCTTGAAATGCCTCGAAAGTTATTCACGGAAGGGCTTTCCGATGCTTGCAACCCCTGCCAATCAATTTTTTTAATCTGTGCTGGCGGTGTGGATATTTCAGGTTCTTGTGTAAGGGTAGCTATCCACTGCGCCGGCCACAAAATAAAACTCCCTAAAGAATCCGCGAGTGTTGTAAATTCCGGTTCAGAAAATGGCAAACCAATGCTTTTGTCGAGAATAACTTCCATAGACACTACTACGCTATCTCTCGGCAAGGGCAAGTTGTGGTGCTTGTCGAAGGTATGTACTTTTCCCTCGCCCACTTTGACTCCATGGAATAGTATGGACTTCGAGCCAGCCATGTCTGCAAGCACAATGGACGTAAGTGCTTAGAGAAAACGCCACCGCGATGTCACAGAGCACTTTCAAGCAACCAACTTCAAGCAAGACAACTTCACGTTAGCCAGACAAACCAACTTCAAGCAAGGACGTGGTTAGCAGGATTGCGGCCGCGATCTCCTAGAGCAAGCAGGTACCTTAGTCTAGATTATACGTACCTTAGTCTAGATTATGATGCGCAAGATCGCCTTCGCGATCCGGACGAGTACTAGCTGTGTCGTAAGGATGACCTCGGGAGAGGTAGATGAATCAATAAACATTGATGGGTAACTTTATGGGAGAGCATTAAAGGGTACCTTAGTCTAGAATATGTTCGGCAAGATCGCCTTCGCGATCCTGATGACTACTAGCTGTGCCGTAAGGATCACCTGTATCAGAGGAAGATGAATGGCATCAACATCTACAAACAGGAACATCTTAGGAATTGTTGAGAGAGGCAATCTATATTCCCAAATCAGAACGGGATTTGATTTACCAGACACAAAGAAGGGGTGCATGCGGTAGATTTAATTGAAAACGCATTTTAATGAATGAACTTGCCTGTCTTTGGCCTTCACTGAATTCTACAACGTCAAATATGCTTGGATGCCTTGAAATTCATCCGAGCACTATTGTAATCCACCATAGCGCCTTCAACTTAACTCCGGCGCCTCGAAAGACTCCTTCCCAAGCTTTGCTACAATGAAAGTCATGGAGGGTCTTACCGCATTTGAATTGCATTTGAATTTGAAAATGATGTCCTTCGGGCGGGACTTTTTTATGCCCTAATGTCCCTGTCCCTATCCAATTTAAACTGACATGCCGTGGGTGATTTGCTGTCCTTTCCACCTGCCCTGCAGTCACCCTCACACAAATTCTCACGTGTCACTGTCCCGTACGTTCCCACACTTGGCGTGGCTTTTTGGGGGAATGGGGGAATATGCCGCCCATCATAATGATGCCGCGTGTCATAAATGCCCCGGCCATAAGGGCGAACCCTATAAAAAGAGAGGCGTTTTTTCTTCGGAGCCCCACGCGAAAATTTCTAGCACCCTCGCAAAATTTCTAGCGCCATCATGTCTCGTGCCGCTGCCCTCAAAGAAGGTAATTTCCGCGATTTTGTTTAGCATAGGTATCGTCATAGCTGCTACCATGTCTTTTTAGGATAGCTAGATGGTCGACAGGATCGCGACCGCGATAGTTGCGACCACGACCTTTCCTCTTTTCTGGAAGGTAGTGCTCAAGACAATCGCGGCCGCGATAGTGGTGACCATTTTATATAAAAAGTAATACCCACTGTTCGTAAAGAATGCGGCCGCGTTTCTTGCCAGCATAATGGTGAGAGAACGCCCTTTCTTACTTAGCTACTGATCAACTGGATCGCGGCCGCGATCTTTATGAACACCTTCTGCCAATACTAGTGTATCTAACCTGTGTTCAATTGCTACTGCAGCACTAGAACTTTTCCGCGGGCCCAATGTAGAACCGATCAGAATTGTCACACCTGATAAAAGCAGGAAGTGGTGTGTTGAAATTTTACAGGCCAGACCTCATGTCACTGGAGACCGCCGGAAGGACTTGTGTTTGTTCTTCAGGAATGGCAAGGGTCCAGAAGATTACGAGCAGTTAGGTATAGTTATTGCTATGTGGGAAGGTACCAAAAATAATGTACAGGACGCAATAATTTGCAGCGTGGAAGATACTCATCAGCTGCAGTTTTTAGAGTACGTTTTGCGATGGCAGAATTATGATCCCTCCATTATGATTGCGAGTAAAGTCAACAAACGGGCAAGCGGCAAGGGGATGCCCACCAGTGCAAAGGGATTTGGGTGGATATTGCCGTCATATGATTCCTTGAGTTTGTCGGGTATAAAGTGCAACAGGGATATACTTGTTGGATTTAGTATTTGCAGAAAGGGTCTTTCAGGTGATAAGAAACCTCCTTCTGCTGCTTTGAAGGCTACTAAGGACAACAAACTGCCTTCAAGAATGGACACCAACTGGCTCAGAGCTGTTGCAAAGAAGAGACCCGTGGCCCCTCTGCAGGCTATTGGCGAACCATCCACTCCAAAGGATACTGTAGTGCCCATGGAGGCAAATGTTGTAGTTCCCTCAGCAAATGTTGTAGTCCCCTCAGCAATTGTTGGTTGTTCTGCCGTAGTGGACCCTTCAGCTCCCGTCATGCTTTTGACTGCTCCCGCCAGAGACTCTGAGGCAGTAGAAGAACAGCCAGCAAAGAGGATCAGGCCATTCAAGATAAAGCTTCCAAAGGGGTGCACGAATGACAGTGCGCAACCTTCGACATCTTCTACTCCTTCCTCGTCCACCAAACCAACACCTACTAGCAACTTGTTAGAACTGATCCCCGAATGCCAGAAGATTTAAAGTATTATCCAGATGAAGAAAAGAAACTCGCTCAGGAGACAGCATCTAAGCTCAAGGAGTTCAAAAGATATTACCCAATGGGTGTAAACTGGTTCCAAAGGGTGAGCATTTTCGATTGCGAGCCAGCTCCCGCTAATATGACACATAGAGTCCGGTCAAATGACCATGTACAGACCCTAATAAAAAGCTTCAAGAAATACCCAACGGAGGTTCTTACGCCTGCCGATGTCGTTCCATTTGATCCAATAACAAGGTCTGTTACATCATATTCATTTCTGTCTTGGCATATTGGTTATAATCGCGGTCGCGATCTTCATGAACAACTTCTTGCACTAACTAGTGTAACTTGGTCACTTGCAGGAAATTAGTCACTTGGTTGCGCCCAGAAGAACTGGCAAACAAGAAATTTTTTATTATTTCTGGTAATCACAGCATTTTTGCTGCACAGTTTTTATGCACATGCATGGGCAATGTCGAACAAAGGTTGGAATTTGCGAAAGCATATGCAAAAAGAAGAAGTCGTGTATTAAATGGTAACCTCTCCAACAAGGAATACATTCAGATTTCTATACAGTGCAACGATGTAATCGCAGAAACTGTATACAAAGAACCCCTCATTGAAAAGCTCCAACAACTAAGAAACCAGCACAAGGCATTCGGATGTCCTCCACAAGGCCCAACAGGAACTGCAGTGACATCCGCCTGGAAGGTATGTTTTTCCGTTTTTTTGCTCAGTAAAATCGCCGTCGCGATCCTAACCAGCACTTCTGTGCAGGATTTTATCGAGGTGGCTACCACAACTTTGAAGGTTAAGGAACTTAAGGATGAGAAGCAATTCATTTTCATGCAAGAATCTTCATGGTCTAAACTCGTAGAAGTTGTCAACAAATGGGCAAATCGAAAGCTAACTGATGATCAGGGGGAATTACCAGAGAAACCTTCAAAGGATTTTTTCAACAAGACATTCCTAAGAAACCTACGAGGAATGAACAATGCTGATGTAAGCCAATTGATGGACGAAATCTTACAGGGCAAGGTTTTCTTGAAAGTGCAGCAAGGATATGCAAGACGTTTTAATTGCATTCAGAGGGCTCTAGACATCAGAACCCTTTCACTCATGCGTCGTGAAGTGTTATCATATGCCAATTATATCTCAGAGAAGCTATACAATAATTTTGAAGAGTTGGCTTCATGTTTTCCAGAGCTGTATGAACAACGTCTCCTGGATATTGCAGACACGGATTTCGAATACGTCAAAGCGAATTATAATAAAGAGGCAGTTCAAGGTAATCTTCCAACAGTTTTTTTGGAAGCTATTATTGCTATAATGAGGCCAGAAGAGGCCAAGAAAATGAAAGAGAAGCAAAACACCGTGCAACACGTCACAAAAACTGGCATCCTTGTGTCTGCATTGGTGTCAGAAAATGCCACTTTGATTTTTGTTGACATGCGTAGTTTTTCCACGCTGTGGGATGTGAAAAAATACACAGATTTTTTTAGCAGAGTTGCAGGCATGACACAGGCAAAAGTGTACCACATAGTCATGTTCTTCAGATCGGCACATTTGCCAAACTGTTTGTACAGTCTGAGCCAGATACAAGGTAGCTCCCATGTTTCCTTAGGGGCTTATGAAGAACAAGGATGGGAGAGCAAAAAAAATATAAAATAATTCCAGTATTATGTCAGCCATGTGACAATAAACAGGAGTGACGTTCGGGTGCTGCCCGTTAAGCCCAACTTAGCGCTGCGACTGACTCAAGTCACTAAAGCACCGAAAAGCACTCCTCTTCCAAAATATCCGATTACTGGCGGCGAAGAGGTAGATATGAAAACAAAAAGAAAATATTTGGAGTTATTTACAGGTAAACCCAAATTCTCATGGGCAGTTATGGAAGGCGACTTCGTCCTCAAGAGCCAAGCAAAAACCTCTTATGTCTATTATATAGTGAAGGAGCTGGTTCCATTAGAAGGTTGCGTTTTGGATTTATTCTCAGGCGGAACTGCCTCAAGGGTAGCTTTGATGCAAGGAAAATGGAGTGTTGCTTTTGAGTATGACGACAAGGTTTGCCGTTTCCTTAGATCTTTCTTTGAGATTCTAGAGAAAATGGCAAGGCCTGACCAGGAAGAGGAAGGTGATGGGCTTGAGCAAGGTGAAGAAGCACTGAACAAGAACTTGGACTCCTTAATGCCACTGGTAACCAAGCAACTGGACAAGCCGATTCCTAATTTTGAGTATGTGGGAACTTCTGAAGGCGCCTATGGAAGCGAGAGAACCTCCCCCGACCCTTCACCAAAAAGACAGAAGCTGGTACCCTCTACTGAATATTCTTTGGCATTGCAGGACGAATTGTTTGATAGCCAAGATATGTCAGAGCGTGTTAAAAACGCAGCACAGGCAATGGATGTTGACATCCCAGAAACAACTGGATATACAAAAATGGACATGTCACAGACCCTTGCTATTGGAAAGGAGCATATTGCAAGAATAGCTGCTTAACATGGTGTTGATCCAGAGACTGTATTTGAGACTCAGTGATAAAGCCTTCGCATTTGTGCTGGGCATTTTGTAAAAAGTTTTTGTTAAAACATTGTGTTTAAATTTTCACCTGTTTTGGGGTTCACTATGAGTTATACTTTTTGGGTTCACTATGTGTTATACTTTTGTTCACTATGCTTTTGTGTTATCTCAACATTGAATTGGATAAACAAAGTAGTCTGGAAGATCGCGGTGGCGATTCTGTACACCAGTTATACATCCCCCAGATGGTAACTTGACCATGAAGCACACAATGTGCTATTTGTATTCTGCATTCACTTGTTTTCGCAAGAATCGCAATGGCGATCCTTACGACCACTCGTGATGCTGCTCAAACCCCTCGGTTATTGTTATGACAGCTTTGGGCTACAGGAATGGTGTCAAATTATGGTGTGTGTTATTTTTTCAAACTAAACTTAGGATTATTAACGCTTTGTTTTGGTTGAGAGGAATCATTTCTTACCATCCCCGGGGTGACCATGACCTATTTCGTTGCCAAACGAGAAAACGAAATTTCTCTAATTAATGAAACCGTGCTTTATACTCAAATTTTCATTATCTTGCAGGCAACAAGAGGTGATCAAGTAAAATTCGTAGCATTAAATCAGTAGCATCAGCAATAAGTTTTAGGATCCATTTAGGATCATGTGGGATTACATCCTAAACCAACCCATATGGCATGTTGTTATGGCAGTTGTTCTTCCTACTTAAGCTTTTTTACAAGGCAGTAAAACTCCCACAACTTGCAGCTATCAACATAGCAAATAGAATAGAATAGAATAGAATTGTTTTTTTAACGTCCACGGAGACCAATAGGTCATGGGACCCATACAATGGGCTAGTACAATCATTACTACTAGGATTAAAAAACCCCTGCCTCGAAAGGTTTTCAAGGGAAAAACCTTTGCAGTAATGATGATACTAGACAAGCGGAGATAATGACTACTGAGGGTTCAGTAATTGCAGACGTTTATCTAGAACCTCAAGTATGTATAATGCCAAGTCATGCACAGATGGTGCTCTGAGAAGTTGTGGAAGCGTTGAATGGAATGCTAAGGTCAAAAAATGATTCCGGACTATCTCAAAAGCAGGGCAACTCAGAAGAGTATGGCTTTCATCTTCAATAACCTGTAACTGGCAACATGCACATAGTCTCGCTTCTCGCGGCAATTGCGGCCGCTCCCATCTACCTGTCTCAATCCGTAGCCTGTGGGACCCCGTGCGAATTGATGCAATAGCTACAAGCTTGTTCCTGGACAATGAAGCAAGCAAATAAGCTTGGGGCCCTGGTGCCAAGGTGGGATTTATGTGTGCATGATAATGACCAGTTTTCACTTGGGCCAAAGTAACTACGTCCCATATCTTTTGAGAAAAACGACCATTGAGATATTGTTGCAAAAGCTCAGGATCAGAACTGGCAAGCATCAGGCAGTGCTCTGGTTGCAAAGCCCAACGGGCAAACCATGTAGTGCAATGCTCTTTCCAACATCGTTTCAAACGCTGAGGAGATTCAGCCATGGCAAATGCAAGAACAGGATACCTAACATCATCCATGTGGTGCACCTTGCAGATATAGTGGAGATGGCGCTTCATGGCAGAATGTTGAAGAGGTAGCAGCACTTGCCAAAATTGTAAGTGCCTTCTTAAAATAAATATGGAGTGGGCGAAAGAAAGCTATTCATTGGTGTCTTACTTGGCTAATTTATTGCTAGATGTCAATTAATGCAGTATTTTCCCTCATATTTGGTGCATTCATATATCCAATGGCATTCCTGCATTATGCTTCTTCAAGTTTGGTTGCAGACAGGGAATAAATTACTAATCGCATATTTCTTATTAGCCAAAATGACTTTAGCTAAACTTGCTCGATATTAATCCCAAAACTTTCTACGGTTTAGCTAAACTCTATACATTGTTCCTGTCATACTTTCTAGCATTTAGCTAAACTAACCCAAACATCATCCCAAAAATTTCTATGGTGTGGCCAACAAAAAATATTAAGCCAAATTACTATACTTTTTTTTAATCGTTTCCACTTATTTTAGTCATTTTCTTTGTAAAAACATTCTAAAATAATGGTAACTAGCAAAGTCTATAACTCAAATTAATTTGTAATGCTAGAAACTAAACCACTAATCATATATTTCGTATAAACTAGAATGATGTTAGTCAAACTAGCCCGAAATTCATACTAAAAGTTTCCATAGTTTGGCTAAACAATACAAAATTTCACTCTCTTACTTTCTAGCATTTCGCTAAAGAGCTCCAGGGTTGGTGCAGTCCCGAAAAAAGTTAAGCTAAAATTATTATTCTTTTTACAATTTTTTCCATTTACTTTAGCCAATGTTTTTCGAAATTGTGCTAAAAAAATTGCCAAATAGCTAAGTTTAGCCCTTAAATTATTCCATGGTTGCAGTCTTATTTTCTGTGTTATATTTTTGGGTGTATAAGTGGAGTTGATATTTAACAAAAAGTATAAGAATAAATTTATGATTACTTTCTCATGTATCTACCATTGTGGGCATGCAAATTACAAAACTTTGCATAAATTAGTGGAGTCTTTTGCAGCATATGTCAAAGGTTTGGCAGTGGGCAACAACCGCTCCCACAGCAGAAGAAATGATGCTTTCCTTCTAAAGGTGGACCTTGGTTTTGTTTTTCGTTTTGATCCACTTGTGTAAATGTTTATTTATTCCTCACAACATAAATAACCAAGTCGACTAAGATGACACATAATCCCATAAGATTTGCTATTGATGTTACTATTGATAGCTGAATGTTAAATTGTACATCAATATTTTCAATGTTAAATTGTACATCGAACTTTTTTATATACACATTGTATATTCTTCTTAGAACCAAATCATGTTCCACATATGCAACGATGTACTTATCAATCTTGGCATGGTGCTTTGTCTCTTCTACTAGTGTGATTTTATCTACTTCCAGAAGGTGGCCAGTATGGATGATGCTCGCCTCCCTCACCTCGCTTACCCCATGGCAATGGGGCCCCAATGCCTAAAGTCTTGTTGGCGGAAAAAGAGAGCCCAATGGTTGGCCAGATAGAATGCGCAGGAGCACAGGTGAATCCAAGTACAAATAGAGGCAGACCGCGATAGCCTCAGACAGTACCTCGATGCATGCTTCCTCAGCAAGCTCTGGGATGCCAGCACTCTTGAACAGGTCAAGAGGGCACATTATCAAAGCCAAAAAAACCCCTTGTTGGGCGGGGTCTGCAACGCTACCTGCGCACCCATTTACCCATGAAAAAGTGCAGATCCATTTGACTATCCGCATAAGTGCACATCGTCTCCAGATTGAGATGGGAAGATGGATTGGGGAGCCGCACCAGGAGAAGCTTTATCAATGCTGCCAAGTTGGAGATCTGGAAGACGAATGCCACACCCTTCAAAGTTGCCTGGCATATGATGAAATTCGGACATACTACGCTACTGGTCTGGCCTGACCACCCAAACTTATGGGCGCATACCCCACAAAGGATCGCTATATATGGCCCAAAGTGAGGCACAACTCGTGAATATGCCCATCCAATAGCTCTCGTTGCCCAAAGACACCCCTCGTGTGAATATGCATCCAAACAAAAAGGGGTTTTAGGGGGAATTTAATGCTAAGTGTAAAGGTAGTGGTTTATGTTATCATATTGCGTGGACCAAATTTTAAGTGCAATAATCTTGTATTTCTATCTTGAATTATGCTTGATTGATATCCTCTACATGTGATACTTGCTAGGTTGCGGAAAAATGAGCGCTTCTCTCTCGCGCCTCGGAATATGTGCATCACCCAACCCTGATGGATGAGGCTTTGCTTGAAGCTGTTCTCCATAGGTTGGGTTTTGTGATTCCTCCCCAGGGCCATGAGAGAACCATTCAGGCCATAGACGATCTCATAGGCTTAGCCAGGGATAATCGATCTAGAATAGGATTATGTAGAGTAGATTTTGAGTCCTTTAACAGGTTTTTTCTTTGCATCCTCTGCTTTGATAGAATTGGTTCCCTCAGAGTCACAGCTCATAACTCTCAATCCTATCTGGCTTTGGGCAACAGATTCGAGAGAAATCTCTTCCTTCTTGAGGTCTCTACAGAATTTGGGGCTGAGCCTGTTCATCACTGGGCAACATTCTTTGATCTTCAGCCAGCAGAGTTTTTTTCGGATCTTGGGATTGTTGTCTGGAGGTTTGAGGTGACCAATTGATGCTGTTAGCCACTCTCTTTCTTTTTTCCTGTTTTTTCTGGTTTTTGCGGTTTACTGATTGTTCTGATGATTGATGGGATCCTCTCCCCCTATTAGATCTCTGCAAACGGTTCAGGGGTACGAGAAGTCTATCTTGATTAGTATGGCAGCTTTCCCTATTATTCTCCATCATTTTCTTTCCCCTTTCTTTTTTCCCCCTTTCTGATTTCTTTTCTCCGGCCCCTTCTACCTTTCTTTTTTCCCCTTTCTTTCAGATTTCTTTTCGTTGTCTTTCTAGTTCTTTCTTCCTGTCTCTCTTGCTTGTTCCCCCCAATTTTTGCCCTGCGCTATGAGATCCAAAGGCTCGACCAGCAAACCGGCAGTTGGAGGACCCTCGTCCTCAAGGATGGAGCCATATGAATACAAGGATACCGACCCATCCTGGTTATCCAAAGCTGGGACCAGATTTTTGTTTTGGACGACAACAAAGACCAGACGTAGATTAAGATGAAGGAATTCAAAGCCGCTTTTGACATCATTAGGGAGCAGCAAGAAGCCGTTGTGGAATGTATGGGAGTACAGAAGGAGGGGCAGATCCTCGTGTGCAAATTAGAGATGGCAAAGGCTAGAAAACTAGTACAAAGAAGGCAAAGCAAATGACATGGACCTAGCTTGGCAAATGTTGCAGAAAATTCAAGAGATGGATAACCTTCTATACCAGCTTATCAGGGTGAAAACCGAGCACTCTAAGGAGGACTGCTGTAGTCTCAAGAACCAGATTTTCAGAAGATCCATGACAGAAATGCTGCAGGCAGCCAAATCCTTGGTGGAGGAGCTCGAAGACCACGGATGGAAATCCAAGGCCTCTTTCCGTCTGGTCAAAATTTGGGAGGAAGCGGATGATCATGTCATCGAGAACTTTCGGAAAGGATTCAAAAATAGACTCCCCTCTTTTGCTATTGAGACCCTGAAGGAAGTGGAGATGGATTATAAAACTTACCAACTCCCGCTTGAGACATCAACCAAATGCAAAATTGCTGACAGTAATGGTTATTTTCATCCCACCGACTGTGCTAACTATGACTGCCAAAACTGCACCAGCATCAAACAGCAAAATATGGACAAGAACAAGACAAAGGTTTCCAAGCAAATTCTGAAGTCCTCGGTTCCGATCATGGGAAAATACGACAAGATCAATAGTAACTCTTATAAAAATGCCATGCTTAATTCTTTGAATTCTGACAAAGTTGCCTCTGATTCTATTAAAAAAGAAGCTAACAATAGTGATGTCGAGGACTTCTTGGATCTCAGTGATATTATAGACAATTCTGTCAATATTAGAAATATCAATCACGGGATTCTTGTTCACTTCCCTCAAAACTGCCCTCCCCTAAGTACTGTGTAATATTGGGTGACCAAATCTCAGTTGGTTCCAATCCTTGCCATCCTTAAACTGGATAACAAAACCTTCCAGATCATTTGTAGAGAGGAAAGAAGTGTTTCTGTGATCTTAACCAAAAAGATCTCCTCTATATCGGGATATCCTGTGTACATCATGAAATGGGACCCTTTTTATATTCCAGGAGATTTCTCTTCGATCTCTACTACCACCTGGATCTCCTGCTTGAACCTGCCTATGGGCTGTTGGACAGTTTCTCATCTTAAAGCCATAGCCAGTAGTTTGGGTGAGATTATCCAAATCTCCATACCCCAAACTAATTTCCCATTTGTCTGCATTCAAAAGAAGATTTTCTCCACCTGGGAGGACAACATTCCTTGCAAAATTTCTAATCGAGGTATGTTTAATCTTAATATCTCTTATTCCAAACTCCCTTTGGCCAAAACCCCCCTGGCTCCCCCTAAGGAGAAATATAAGGAAGTTCTGGTGCATAGGGACTTGGAAAAACAGCAATGCAAGCAGATTTGGAGACCTAAAACCAATTACATGGAAGAAATCCATAACATTAAGGCTGATTGCAGCACTAGCAAAACGGGTCTCCATGAAGAAAATCATAACATCAAGGCTGATTGCAGTACTGGCAAGACGGGTCTCCATGAAAAGTATTTCTCTGACAAAGGTATTATATTCCAATTTCCCTCTAAAGTGGTTATCAAAGTTGATACTATCACTATGAGTATTTCTACCTTAGACCTTCGTATTTTAAATGACAATTTTGGTCTTTATGAGGAAGCCAGGAAGGAAGACTCGGAGGATGACCTTGACTTTCAGGTCAACATCAAGACCTCTTCTTTAGAGGATGAGGTCTGGTCTACCATCAGCAACAGAAGGAAAAGAGGGAAGAAAATGTCAAAAGATAGTATTTTGGGACCTCCAAGAAGATCCCCAAGGAAGATCCTACCTCCTACCAATGGATATAGATCTTAAAGGTATCACTTGGAATATCCAAGGTATCAATTCGAATCACAAAAGAGGTAGATTGAAGGTTTGCCTTAGCTCTATGAACCTTGACTTTATTTTTTTTCAAGAGCATAAGATTCATGATGATAATATTCATATTTTAATTAGAGAAGTTCTGCCTACCAATTTCCAGCATTGGTCTCTGAAGGCTAATAATACTTCTGCTGGTATCACCATAGCATGGAACAATAGGCTCAATCTTGAGGATATTCAAATGGTTAATGATAATAATAGGAGATGGCAGATTGTCCATGGTAAAATTGGTGATAAAAGGCTTGCTTTCGTTAATGTATATACATATCATCAACCCCTAGAAAGGGCTAACCTTTGGAGTGTCATTAGCAGAAGTCTAGATAATATTCCTTATGATGACTGCATTTTTGCTGGTGATTTCAACATGGTTACTCACAGCTATATGAGAAATATTAATTTTAGGTGCTTGAGTTATAATGAGTTCTCGAGTTGGAGCTCCCTCCTTTCCTCTCACCATCTCTCTTTAGCCAGAGTTACCCCTCATTCTTACAGTTGGAATGATCACAGGGATCAGCCTGTGTGCTGTCTCCATGATAGATTCTACCTTAGTGAATCCCTTTGGAATAATAGTTCTAGGGTTACTAATCTTACCAATTATACTATCTCTGATCGTTTCCCTCAGCTCATTAGCATTTGTGGTAATAATGTTCAAAGGAAAAGGAATTCTTATTTTAAATTGAATACTAATCTTCTTGAGCATGAAGATTTTATGCCTAACCTTCAACAGATCATCTCTCAAGAAGAGAAGCCTGCAGGCAGTAGCGGATGGATGGATTGTGTTTTGGGTCTGGATTCGGGAACTCCTGCAAGACAGCCCTCTGTGAGGACCCTTGGATCAAAAGGAGAATCCAGGAGCTGTGTCACGCGGGATTTGCAAAAGAACAAGAGAAAGAGAAAACAAGAAAACAAACGAAGCACAATGATGTGAAGGAGACTTCTTTGATATCAATCAGAATACATGAGCTCTCGAAATCGAGAGAGGAAATGAATAGAGATAAGAACCAAAACTCATCTAGCCTTTGAATGCTAGCTCTACTCATCTATATAGTACAATGGCCTCAAGCCCAATATAGATGTTTGGCAGATCTCGGTGCCGACTCCTGGAAGGAGGCCTGATTTTCGGGAATGCTGGCGGTGCCTCTTGAGGTGCCTGGAATCACGGGCCATCATTTGTCTGTTCTCTGCCTTTTCTTCTGCTGGGTCTTTGGCGTGGGCTTTGGCATGGTCTTCGGCGTGGTCTTCTGCGTGCCACGGGATGTTTGACCGTGGCCTGGTTTTGGCGCCTTATTCCTGCTCTGGTCCGTGGTGTGCATGAATAGTCCTGTACCATGACGTACAGGACTAACAGATTGGTGGGCAAAAGTATCCAAAAGAATTAAGAATTGGCTGAAAGTGTGGGGAAAAGAAGTTCACAGGAGTGAAACTGCCCATCTTCAAGATTTGAGAACCCAGCTAAATTTAGCTTATGGCCAGCAAAAGAAAGATATCAAATTGCAGATTGAAAGAGAAGAACTTAGAATTGCCAAAGGTTGGAAAATCAAGGCAAAGGTGAAGGAACTCAAGAAAGATGAAAGAAGTAACTCAAAGTATTTCTTCATCAAAGCCAAAGGCAGAATTAAGAAGAATCATATTTATAACATCCTTTGGGAGAGCAACAATATTGACAATGACACTCAATTGAAATGTGCTGCCAGAGACCACTTCTCCAGGATAATGGGAACTGAGCAAGAAATTAGTAGAGCTGACATTGAAAATTTTGTGCATATCCAGCAGAAGGTCACTAATGATATGAATGACATTTTATCCAGACCCTTTTCTTATGCAGAAATGTTCAAGGTTCTTCAGGACATGGAGAATGGTAAGACTCTAGGCCCTGATGGCCTCCTAGCTGATTTTTTCAAAAAATCTTGGGAGCTTCTGGGCAAGGATATTGTCTCCCTGGCTAATGAATTCTTGACCCTCGAACAATTGGACTGCAGGATCAATACCAGCTTGATTGCACTCATCCCAAATATTGAGCTTCCAATCACCTTCTCGGATTATAGACCAATCTCCCTTACTAATGTAGTGTATAAGCTGATTACAGGTAGAATAGCAGCAAGACTCAAGCCCATCCTGGAGGAGGTTATAAGCAACACCCAACGTGCCTATCTCAGGGGAAGGTATATTCTAGATAATGTGGCTGCTGCATCCTTAGGCATCACCTGGGCTAAAGACTCCAACCAGTCAATTGGCCTTCTTAAATTAGACACCACAAAGGCTTTTGACACGGTGAGTTGGAATTTCCTGTGTTGGTATTGTAAGAAATTGGGATTCTCTGATGATGTCATTTCCATTTTCCAAGCTATTTTAAAGAATTCCAGATCTGCTGTCCTTATCAATGGTGAGTGCAGTCCTTTTTTTTACATTAAAAGAGGAGTCAAGCAAGGGTGCCCTCTTGCTCCCTTCTTGTTTTTAATTGTCATGGAAGGGCTAAATAGTAATTTCAAGAGGGCAAGGGCTCTTCATTTAATCAAGGGCCTCAGTCTCCCCCCCCCCAGGGGGAAAATGCGATCTTTAATGTTCACTTTGCAGATGATACCTTCCTTTTCATGCACCTGGAGGAACAATCTATTCAGAACACTCAGGCAATATTGGAGGATTTTGGAAAGTGTTCAGGATGCAGAATTAATCCCAACAAGACCAAACTCATTTCAAGGCATCTAGAAGAGGGTGAGCAAGCAGCTGCAACTCTGGGATGTATGTATCTCTCCCCTAGCACTAAGACTAAAATTCTAGGCATTCCATATGTTATCAGAATCAATGCATGTGACCTTTGGGAGGAGCTTATTGATAAATTCTACAGAAAGGTTGACTCCCTCAATTCTAAGTTTTTATCTAAAAATGGGAGAGCCATTCTAGCAAATTCGGTTATCTCTTCCTCTCAGGTTTACCAATCTTCTATCATCATGGCTCCTAAGAAAGTTCTGGCTAAAATGCAAAGCATTATTGGAAGGTTTATTGCAGGTGGATCTAGTAGGAGGTGCTAGATTCCAATTTCTATGGATGAATGCTGCAAGCATAAAAGTAAGGGGGGACTGGGTGTTATCAATATTGAGAAGCAGGCCATTGCTTTAGCTGCAAAATATTTCTTCAGAGCCTGCAACAACCAAATCAACCACCCTGTGAGTGTTCTCATAACTCATTACATTGAAAAATGCCACCCTTTTGGATGGAGAAACCTCAGATTGCAGCTGCCTCATAGTATTTACTTTGATTTTACTGTCCCTGCCTCCATGCCTTTGATTATCAAGAAATGGATCAGATCCTGGTTAAAATTTAGAGGTATGTATGCGGTTATGACAGTGCAGGACAAGAAGTTTTGGAGCAAATTCGAGCTAAAATGCTTGCATTACAGCTGCTAAAATGCTTGCATTCGATCCATTTGGGGCTACGAATTACAACCTCACTTATGTTGATTGGTCCCAAGCTACAGGTTCTCATCCTAGATCCTTCCAACCAAATGAACTTAATGCAATTTTTGTTAGAAGCTTGCAAGTTTTAGATGGTGGAAGATACATGTTTGCAAGGAAGTTCCCTGCCCCTTGCATTCAATCCACGCTTAATCTAACCCATGAAACAGACCTGATATACTAGGCAGAAAGCTGGTAGAAGAGGCCGATTTGGCCTATGGGCTTATCTTTGGGCTCATCCCTGAGCATAATCGATTTCATTTGGCAATGAAACAGGGTTTAAATAAAGATCTTTTGTGGCAGAATAAGGATCCGATGAGAGATCATCTTTCAACTTGACAGAGATCATAATCAGCAAGACTTGAGAAGCAACTTACTTAATCAGTATCAGAGAACTTACTTAAGCAGGAAAGGAGGTCGTCGTCGGCCCTCGGGCGCTGCCAATGAACAACAGGTCGGTCGACTCAACCGGACAGCAGAAAAACAAAGGGAAAAATTTTTCCCCCTTCCGTTGAGTTTTTTTTTTGTTCAAAACTTAATACAGCCGTATTCTGGCCGTATTCTTTAGAATACACCCGTATTCTATTTCGAAAATTGCTTACGGCGTATTCATATTTCGAATACGGTTTTTTATAAATTCACGTATTCGCCGTATTCTAAAGCGAATATGGCCGTATTCTGTTTCTGTGCTAACAAGGGCATAATTTATATCAGGGATATTATTAATGATTTTGATTATCAGGAGTCCACTCTTAGGGATCTAGGTGAGGATTCCAGGTAGCTGTTCAACAGTATTTCCCAGAAATTAGCAGCTGATGATTGGCACAACACTAATGAGTTTTGGCATATTAATGGTTTCTGTGGTTACAGAGTTAATTTGGCCTACAGGTATCTTAACAGGAATCATGAAATATCCATTCACACACACCAAATGGAATATTGAGCCCGATAGAGTTTCCAGAAACTTGACTTTTATGTGGAAAAGCCCCATCCACTCGAAAATTAAGGCATTTATGTGGCAGCTCTGGCATAGAGCCCTTGCTACCAATAGAAAAAGATGGAGGCTTAACATGTCTAATTCTGATATCTGTGCTAGATGTTTGCAGGATCAGGAGAATGAAGAACATCTATTTAAAAATTGTCTTTGGGCAAAATGGATTCTGAAGTTAGCAAAAACAGAGCTTAACCTTCCTAATCTAGCCAATATGCAAGCTATTGAGCTCTTTTTCCCTGCCAATCCAGTAGAATGGAGGAGGTATATTCTCCTCTGGAGAATATGGAAGGGGAGAAACACCTTGATTTTCAAAGACGAGATTGTTTGGCCTAAAGCCATTATCAAACAAACCCAATGCCACGGTTCTATTGCGATAGCAATAGAACCGACATTCCTTGGATGGGGACGCCCCTTTTCGCACTTCCTATTTATTGAGCCTCTTTTCATTTTTTCATCATCGGCGTTCTCTTGAGCTAGTTTTCTCATTCTTCTCTATCCTACCAGTTTCTTTTGGAGCTGGATTCTCTGTTCTATTCATACTAGCTCTGCCCTACGAGTTTTTTGGAGCTCGATTCTCTATTCTATTCCTTTAGCTCTGCAAGATCTGATCTGCTTGTCATGAGAATCGTGGGTTATTGGTTTTCATCTTTGAATCCGGGGATCCCCTTTTCCCTTGTCCCCTTATCGCCTCTCTTCCTGCTGGTTTTTCCCCTTGTGCTGATCGGGCTTTGGGCTCTGCCCTCGGTGACTTCAAGCTCCAGCATGGCGAAGATTCGATGGGATGCTGGAGCCTTCTCACCTTGATTCCAGAGTCTTGTGTTCTTGGATGCTGGTGCTTTCTGATCCGAGAGTCGTGTGTTCCAAATAAACTGAGTTGTATCTTGCCAGATAAGTTGTTTATACAGATTATTTTCATCTAGGGTTTCTCTTACTCTACCTTGTTCAACGATCTGGAGCTTTTTTGGCTTTGGGATACCATTTTTTCTTCTGTTCTGTATTAACCTCTGGATATGCTTGTGGTGCTTCTTCATTTGGATGTTGTACAGGATGGGTAGTTCTGAGCGGAAACTATTTCACCTAGCGGTTCATGGAAGTCTCACCATCATAGTAAGAGCGGCTATGCATCTGCAGGGAAGCTACTGTTTGCCGCTTTGGCCTCTTTCCTTTCTGGGCGGATAAGGATCCCGCATGATCTAGTCTTGTTTCTACATCGCTTTGCCACAGATCCACCGATTTATTTTCTAATCAGTTAAGCATAACTTATATTGTTTCAGAAATTTGTTGTCTTATGGATTGGACGTTTTGCTCAGCTCAGTATTTAGCCTCAGATTAGCTTTTGTGTAGTTCTGGACAATTGTTTCTTGTTTTCTCCTTCGGTCTTGCCAACTGGTTTTCCATATCTCTTGTCCCCTCTGCAAACCTGGCACTCCGATGCTAGTTGGGCAGGTGTTTTTTCCCATATCTCACCAGGATTCGATCTGGCTGTATTGTTCGGGCTCCTCTGTGACGGTTTCTTTTTGGGTTGAGTGTCTGGTTGTTTCTGATTTGAAGGTTGGATTCGTGTCTGCTGTGTTGCTTTGATTGCATGGATACTCTTTTCTATGTCAGATTGTGCTAGTTTTGTTGGATGTCAGGCATTAGGAATAGCTATATCAGAGTATCCAGTTAGCTGGTTAAGCTTATATATCTTCATGCTTGTTTTTGTACATGGGATTATCTCTACTGATCTGTTCGGATTTCTCTTGAGTTCACTTGCAAGATCGCACATGGCAAGGGTCTATTTGCTTCCGGCTGGGTTTTGATGGCAGTTCCAGGTACAACGATCCAGTTATTGAATTTTACAGAATAAGTATACATATTATTGCCTTGGCTTGCTGGTTAGTGCGTTTGTTTGTTCTTGTGGAGACCTGAGTTCGAGCCACGTGAGTTCTGACTAGGTATGGTTTTATTTCGTTTTCCTAATGTTGGCTATGGTTTTTGTGGAATTTTCGAGAGCCACTTAGGATGGGTCGTATGTTGGTTTCCTAATGTTGGCCCTTTGTGGATTCGTTTGAGCACAACTGAGTTGAATTTGTTTATCGTTCGGGCTAGGCTGGCCAACCGATTTTGTGGATTTTAGTCCAACCTAGGTATATTGTTTGTTATCTCATTTCATTCGTCACCACTGTCAGTGCCAAAATTTGCATTGGGCGTGTACCATACTCACAGTTTTTTGTTTATTGTTATTAGTTTAGTTCACTATGTTGTATAATGCTCCATAGCTAGGTGGTTCGTTTTCATATTACTTAGGTACGTATCTTTCATAGATCTCCCTGAGCTAGTCTTGTGTTTTGATTGACATTGTGCTTAGTCTTTGAGTTTATTCTGGGGGTTTCTTGCTGCCATGGTGTACTTTTTATTTTGATGCCTACATTCTGATTTGGGGGTACCACTATGTATAGTTTCTTGGGTTTTTCCAATTGTTGGACACGTGCTAGGGGATATTTTCTTTTTTCTTTTTGACATCTTGATTATTCTCTGTTTTTTGTCGACAATCTGAGTCTACATTTTTGGCGTGTTGCGGCTGACTGTGCTTTGTAGGGTTGTTTTTTGGTTTATTGTTGATCTTATGGTTGGCACCTCTTGTGTGACCACAGTGCACTGCTTTTGCTGATATGGCCTTGGGTCTGTTTTAATTTTGTTCACCCCGTTTCGTGTGATCATGTTCTCTCTACACATCTTACTGGTTGTTATGCCCTTTCTGGCTTGGATGATTGCCCATCTCGCATGTTGTATGGATTCAAGAGGATCATGGTCCCGCAGGAGACTGTTCTTTCGTCTTCTCTTGTATTTGCAGAGTTGTGCATTTACTTGGAGCCGTGAACCAAAAACGTGCTGGAGAAGTGCTTTTGCTTCACTATTATTGTCTTGGGTTTAACTGCGGTTTGGATTCCTATGCATTCATTTTTGTTGAGTTCTTGGTATGTAATGTTCTACATGTATTTGGTGGGCGATATTCATGTTAGATAATTTCATATCCTCAATTCTGAAGTATGTTTGAGGCTTATTTTGGTCGTATACAGGTAGATAATGCTTGTACTGCAAAGTTTCGTTGTGCCTTGGGCATTTTCTATGGTTTCATCTGATGCATTCTTCTTCTCTAGAAATGTATGGGCATTGATTCGTTCTAACATTGGTTTCTTATTCATTGGTTTCTTTTTGGAGACTGGTGCCACGCTGGAATATTCTGTATAATGTTCGTGGACTTTGTTGTCTTAATAATCCTACCTCTTTATCTTCTTTTGAAGATACCTCCACCAGGCCTTGGAGAACTTTCGGGGTTTATGGTGTTGTATCTTGTGGTGCTTCTTTGTTTCTGATACTCCCTTATGGTTGTTCCATTCTTAGCATGGTCGAATGTCAACTGTGAATTTGGTCTAGTTGCTCATATAGGTTTCATTTCGGACCTTTTTGTTTGGTTTCATAAGTTCTTTTGACCCCTTCGTTTGCGGAGACCACAGTCATTTATCTAGTCCTTTGCTTCAGGTGGACTTTGCGTCACATGAGTGTTGATTCCTTTGTACCAATTGCCTTAGGTTTACCTTCATCTGTACCCTTGTTG
The DNA here is from genome assembly GCA_021234155.1 of Isoetes taiwanensis. NCBI lineage: Eukaryota > Viridiplantae > Streptophyta > Lycopodiopsida > Isoetales > Isoetaceae > Isoetes > Isoetes taiwanensis. Next base: position 10,783,787 of record JAJEKV010000041.1, read on the forward strand.
TAGTTGTTTCACTCGACATCCTTTGCATTCCATTGCTATGTTTGTCTTGTATGACAGTTGTCTGTTGCCCTAGGTTATTCCATCTTGTTGCTTGATGTCGTTATTCCCATTACTATGTTCTCGATTACTATGTCGTTTTCCATTACTATGTTTTCTACTATATCATTTTCTATTACTATGCCATTTTCATCGCTATGTTTTTTGTCTTGTATGACAGTTGTTTGTTGCTCTAGGTTACTCCACTTTGTTGCTTGATGTTGTTATTCCTATTATTTCATACTCGATGAACTTGTTTCGTTATATTATTCTATACGCTCACCATTGCTTTTTCTGTCTCATTTATTGTTTAGCCTCGTTTGCTCATTTATTTCCATTACTTTTGTTTTTTCTAAGTACGTTAACTTCTGCTTAACCCTTTAGCTCCTTTTGCGTCGTTTTCACTTGATGTCTTTTGCGAATCTTTCCCGTGCTTAGTCCGTTTTATCACAATTGTCCTTTTGCTCTGTTACTCTGCTTCATTGCTTGATGTCCTTATTCCAGTTATTCTTTTGAACTTGTTTTTTGCATTTTGGTCCATCCACTCGCCATTGCTTCTTTATTTCATTTTGTCCTTTAGCCTGGTTTGCTCAATTTTTTCCATAATCTCTAGTTTTTCGAGTACTTTATGCCTTTATTTTCGTTTGTTCAAGTTTGTTGGTAGGTTTGTTTTTAGGTGTTTCTTCTTTTGTCAGGCAGTTTTTGACTCCTTTTACCCTATTTTTTATGTTTTCTGTGTTGTTCGAATTGAGCTGTTATGATCTCCATTTATTTCGCTTGCGACATATGTCCCATTAGCCTCATCTTCTGTGCATTATGTTTCATGGTTCCAGTGATCCTTGTGGACTCGTTTCTCCCTTTTCTTTATTTCACATGTTTTCAATCTGTTTTTTAGATTCGACTTGCTCTATTCTGGGTTTGTTGCACTCCTTTTCATTTCTATATGCTCCCCATTATCAGCTGATGGCATTTTTCTATTCGGTTCGGTCTGCACTGTTCCCTTCATTTAATTCCTTTGGCTTGTTGTTCTGTTTAACTCTGGTGACATTATTACTCGATTCCTTCTTTGTCTTCTTGCTCCTTGTTTTTTGCTAGTTAAGATAGTTCGAATTATGTATCTTTATTAGTGTAGTGTTTATTTGGGGCATTAGTCTTTTTCATCGTTGCTCTGTTGATGTCTTCATGGTCGTGGCTCTGTTTCCTGTTGTTTCATAATTTTATCATCTCTTCCTGCACTGTTGCATCTTTTACGACATTGTTCCTTTAGGCCCTCCATCATTTTTTATCCATTCTGTTCTTCGGATTCGATCTACTCATTCTGCGTCTCATTGTTTCATTTTCTTTGGTTTCTCTTCCTTATTCTTACTTTGGTTGCCTCCCTGTACTCTGAAGCTCCTTCCTCGTCCATTCTCCTTGTTTGTCCCATTGCTCTTTTATCTTGTTTTCCCCTCTTATCTCTATTCTCTCCTCCGTTTCATTTCCTGTGTTCTAGCCATCCTATGTTGTTCCATCTATTTTTTCGTGTGTTCCTTTCGCCTGACCTATTCTGCTCATCCTCCTTTGTCTGGGTTCATCCTCTCTATACCTTCAGGCTTTGTGGCCATTCCTCTTTTGCCATGTTTCCCATCAGCCTTATCTGTGCGTTCTATTTTGTTTTATTCCAGTGACCCTTGGAGTCTCTTTTCTCCCTTCCTTTTGAACACATTTCTTTTTGCTTCTTTCTTTGTTCATGTTGAGATTTGTTCCTCTTCTATCGGCCGACATATATGTTGTCATAGGACCCATCCTAGGAATGCCACGGTTCTATTGCGATAGCAATAGAACCGACATTCCTTGGATGGGGACGTCCCTTTTCGCACTTCCTATTTATTCAGCCTCTTTTCATTTTTTCATCATCGGCGTTCTCTTGAGCTAGTTTTCTCATTCTTCTCTATCCTACCAGTTTCCCTCACCCTCCCTCCCTTGGCGGATTGTTTCTGATCATATCTGTGTTTCCTTTTTCTCATTACCCTTTTCCATTCCTTTTTCTTTCTAGTCCATTGACCATCTTTGTCTATGTTTTTATATTTTCGGGTCGTTCTGCGGCCACTATATCTTCCATGGTTTCCTTTCTATGGTTTTTTATAGTGCATATGTTCTTATTCATCGGTTTTTTCAGTGTGGCACTGTAACCGTCGGGGATTACTCATTTTTTCATTCTTGTTGGAGTCTGTCTAATCTTCTGTGCTTTTTGGGTCACCTTGCAGCGTTCTCTTGAGCTAGTTTCTCCTTCTTCTCTATCCTATCAGTTTCCCTCACCCTCCCTCCCGTGATGGTTATTTGCATTTGACCGTGTTCGTTATTTCTTTTGCTTTTCTATGTCCTTGAAATGTGCATTCTTTGTGTCCTCGGCGTGGCTTTGTAGCCTCTGATGCATACTGATTAGTTTACTCCGTGTGCGTGCCAACACATGTCAAGTGACAATTTTCTGCCCGCCTCTTCCTTCTTCAGCTTGTTGTCATATCAAAGGTTTTCATATAATTTTTTGTGGGTTCGTGTTCAGTCAATGGTGTGGCTTAGTGGCCTTTTGTTCTTGTGACATCTCTCTTTTTCAATGCCGCATTGTAGCCTTCGAAACAGTCGCATTGTAGCCTTCAAGACGGTATTTTATTTATTCATTCATGTTTTCTCTCGGTGTGGCATTGTAGCCTCTGAGTCAATCTTTATTATTCATGTTTTCTCTCGGCGTGGCGCTGTTGCCTCCGAGATCATATTTATTATTTTTTCTCGGCGTGGCGCTGTAGCCTCCGAGGCAGCACTAATCGGTTGTTTTTCCCGCGATGGTCATTCTGCGGACGGTTCCCGATTGGTCGGCTATTGTTTCTTTCTTCCTCGGCGTGGCCCTGGAGCCTCCGAGTGCTATTATACTCTTGATTTTTGCACTTTGGCACAGGCTTATGCCTGAAGCTTCTAACTTTCTAACGGGTTATTCTCCTTTTTTCAAATTCCATTGTAGGTCATTTTCTGGCAGTTCTTAGCATCATCATCTCGGCGAACGCATGCTAGCGGCATTCTTCAAGAGTGTTGACGATTGTTTCTCATTAGGGTTTTCCTCGAAAACCCGAAAGGGCGGGGTTTTTCATCCCGATGAGAAGCAGTCGTCGCATTTCCCACATTTTGTATGAACAATGCGGATTTATCATTTTTCATCTTGTATCCCTAGTTTCTCAGGCTCTTGAGGATTGTCTAGTTTCGGAGCTTGCAGATTTTCGAGTATTTTTCAAAAATTATACCCCATTGGGGAATCAATTTGTACTCAACGATATTTACAAAGCTCAATGAGAACACCACTTCACGGCCGACATATATGTTGTCATAGGACCCATCCTAGGAATATGATATTAATTGGGTTTTGGAAGTTTATGGTAACCAGAATTAATGTTTTTTCTAATGATGCCTGTTATCTTCTTGTTTGCAGGAAATACTCTCATCATGTTCAAGAGACTGAGATGGAAAAGAGTGAATCTTCATACAAATGCCTTATGGTTAACTCAGTTTGGGGTCGAAGTACCTAATGAGCATGGAGAGGAATGCCACTGCAATTGTACCTGCACCACCTATTTCGATGAGAAGAGATATATATTGTGCAATGCAAAGGATAAAAAAGACAAATTCAATCCTGGGAAGGCTCAGTTATGCAATTGCCCTTACTGCCTGTTCATTGTGGCCAATAAGGGTATGGGCAGAAAAGACCACTCTCAGAGGGAGCATAAGAAAAGGAGCTTCTCAAGCGGAACTGGTCACTTTGTTATTTTGGGCTATCCGGAACTTTTTATGTCTTAATTTTGGTTTTTTGATAGTTCTGTGCTGATCAGGGTCCTCAACCTACCCTATCCAAAAGGTTTTTCTTAAAAAAGCTCTCGAAGCTTTACCTGTAACTTTTTATTATATGGATTTTAATATACTTAAGCCTTCAATTAAAAAAAAGGATATCCTCTACATGTGTTTATATCCGCTGTCTAGTCAAGAGAGAAGCATTTAACAATTCCCACCTTTCCAAACCATAGAAGAACTACCCAGCCTTTACTGAATGATAAGTTTAGAAAACTTTTTATATTGCAAGAGATTTATCGCACCGGCTAGCGCTATCGCAAATATTTCATTTCTCTTTCCTCCGAAATGAGTATTAGGAAGATGAGCAAAGCACTCCTTTGAGCAATAGGAGGATGGATATGTAATCATAATTTCGTATAGAAAGACACATGCAATTTTATATGGATCAAAGATCTAGATATTTAGCTTGAAAGTGAGCATAATATGAAGTACCAATTCATGTGTATCAAGAAGCATTGGAACGTGAACATGGAAAATAAAAAAGGGATATCTAGCCAAGGGCTGAAAAGGAAACAATGGCTAGGGATATAGCCAAATTTAATGTTATGTGAAAAAAGAATACCTGATACTAAAAAATGATGTTTATGTCTATAACAAAAGAATGGCATCGATCCGAACCATTGGATCGGTATTCTCGAATGGGCGAGCATGCATCTCTTGCATGCATTTTCTGGGCTTCTGGTTCGTTTGGAGATCGCTATTTCTTGCAGATTCTTCATCGACTTTCATCGGCTTTTTCTCCTCTCTCAACAGTTCCCTTGACTCTCTTTTTTTGATATCAGGCAAGGGTGGGGCTTCTCCCTGCTTGGTTTGACAGTTTGGCATCTTTTTCCATGTTAGGACATGTTCTTCTCCGATCTTGTCCCTTTTTTGGCCATCTTTCAACCTTCGACCTTGATCCTGTTTTGATAAGGAAGTTCTCTTTTTGTCGGGAGCTTTTGTCTGGTTTCATGCAAGCCCTTATTCGAGAATGTCATCGAGTCGAGCCATCGGATCGGTATTCTCGAATGGGCGAGCATGCATCTCTTGCATGCATGCATGCATTGCATGCATTTTCTGGGCTTCTGGTTCGTTTGGGGATCGTTATTTCTTGCAGAGTCTTCATCGACTTCTCATCGTCATTTTCTCCTCTCTCAGCAGTTCCCTTGACTCCCACCCACCCTCCCGTAATGTGTTTATTATTATAAGTGTGGTTCTTTGTCGCGTGGAACGCGTGACCATCCCCTCGCTTTTTCGAGGTTGTTTTTTGTTGCGTGGCACGTGTGATCAGCCCCTCGCTTTTCGAGGTTCTTGTTTTCTTATATTTGTGTTCTAGTTTGTTGATGTGCAGGTACAATGGGATGCACAACTCCGTCTTCTTTAGGCTTCGTGGATTTCTTTGTGGGAGCATTTTCTTGCAGCCTTACGTTGTTTCCAAGCCCCTTGCCGAGGGCTTATCACTAGGGTTTTTCCTCGAAAACCCGAAAGGCGGGGTTTTTTAATCCCGGCGATAAGCTCTCGGCAGGTACACTTAACCGACATCTGTATAATTTTTTTGGGGTCCAGATGATATGACTGGATATTCCTTGTGTTTTTTCATTGTGGGTAGCTTGCAAATGTGCAAGTACCTACTCTCGACCATTGAAGAATTCTGCTGAGATGAATGAAAAGCTTAGCTAGGGGGAGCTTTTGTCTGTTTTCATGCGAGCCCTTATTCGAGAATAAAAGGGTAATATTATGTTCATCTTACAAAATTTGCATCAAAATACGTCTTGGTGACTGAAATGCATCCTTTCATGATTATGCATTTTATTCTAAAGATAATCTAAGCCAACTTTTATGCATAAAATACATCTTTTATCAGCATCCATTTTATTCTAAAGATCGCTTTCATGCATATATTATAGGCTAATGGATTCAAAATCTCGAAATGAAGTCAGTATTGCTCAAGACATAGAAGAAGCTAAAGGGGGAGATGTAGTCATGAGATTTAGCTTTATAATCTCTTGCTATTGAAATTTTAGGAACAGATTTGATTAATGCTAGTCCCATTCTCTATCTAGATGAACTAATAAAAGTAACTCTCTATTGATGCATGCCTCTTCTTAGTGAAGCTATGTTGGTTGTTTTGGCAGAGATAGCAATGCTGCATCACACTACATCACAACTCTTTGTATTTATCTATTTATATGAGCTCTTTTGCCGATGTTTCTATTTTGAATCCAGTATGTCTAAGCCTTGATATCAAAGAGAGAGCTAAAAATAAATGTTGACCTTTATTTAAAAGCAAAAAGGCAAAAAAGATGGTGGGGTAAAAGCAAGGTAGGGTGTATAAAAAAATGAGGATACATTGTACATAAATTATGCACAAAGTACCTAATTTTTAGGCAATTATTATTAAGTAGGCGTTATAATAGTAGGGACAAAAACCCAATGTTATTGCTTACTATTTGAACTCAAACCCTCAATGTATTCTTGTATTGTCTAAACTTGAGGAACCCATGTTATTTTTTTATTATTTGTACTCAGTACTGAATTGTTCATTAATAAAGACTGCTTCTTAAACATGTTTGTATTTTATGGCAGGTGTTAGAAAAAAACTCTTAATATTAGATGTGAACAATGTGTTGTCGTCGATTCGCGTAGCGAATCGGCATTCTTGCTCAAGACGAGCATGCATGCATTGCATGCGTCGCATGCATGCATCGCATGCGTTTTGGGCCGTTCGTCAGGTTGGGCGTTTGCTACTTATTGCAGAGTTCTTCATCGACGTTTCATCGGCGCTTCCTCTTCTCTCAGCAGTACCTTATTCTCTTTGAACCCACCCTCCCCCCCTTCTTTGTTTACTATATTTTGTACAAGTTCTGTTTATCATGTTTTTCCACCCGGTGGGTGATGCTTTTTTTCCACCCACTGGGTGATGCTATTCTTTGGTATGTTTCTCGTTTGTTGTTGGTGATGTGCAGGTACAGGTTGGCGAGCGCCATCCGTTTTGACTTCTCCATGCGAGGGTTTTTGGGAGCGATTCTATGCCTTACGTTTGTCTAAGCCCCTTGCCGAAGGCTTATCACTAGGGTTTTTCCTCGAAAACCCGAAAGGGCGGGGTTTTTTAATCCCGGTGATAAGCTTTCGGCAGGTACATCAGCCACTCATCTATTAGCATTGTATTTGTTTTTGGGGTCCAAATGTTATAATTGGATTTTCCCTTTATTTTTCGTGGGTAGTTCGCATGTGTGCGGCTATCCACTGTCCACCATTGTAGAAATCTGCTGAGATGAATGAGAAGCCTATCTATCGGGCGCTTTGTTGGTTTCATGCGAGTCGCAATGCAAGAATGGCCAAACAAATGCATCTACAACTATAAAGAATTAGGCTTAATTGGAGAGTACAAGTTTGTGAGAAACAAGGCCATTTTCTTAAGGCCACATCTTGAAGAGTTTTTAGATTTTATTTTTGAGAGTTTTGAAGTGGGATTGTGGACATCAGTAGCTTCCAAAAATGCTGAAAGATTGAAGCATGCAATTATTCCAGAAAGGTTTTACAATCGAATAGTCTTGTTTTATGATGGCAGCCATTGTCTTGAATTGCCTTTTAGATGTGCTGCATATGAAGACAAGCCATTATACGTGAAATCAATTGGATTTGAGTTAAAGCAATGTCAAGATAGAAGTGTCATGAATACCCTACTAATAGATGATAGTAGATACAAGATGATTTTCAATCTAAAATGTGGCTTCATTTGCCCACTAGCTTGGACAACTAATCAGGTGAATGATGACACACTAGTGACGAGATTTATACCATGGCTGATAGGGCTTCTACATGCTTCAGATGTGCAAATGTATGTCTTTCAGAATGAAGTATTTGAGCCATTGGAAACCTCACTCCAACGATAGATTCTGATGGAATTAGTGCACTCTTAGTTTCAATTAGCTTGTATTTATATTGAGTCCCCTTCATGAACTAGTAATAATAGGCTGAAATGACCTTTTTCCCAGCAAGCATTCTGTTTCCATAATCATCTACTACATCCTGATTCAGAATATGTTTCTCCTTGTTGCACAACAAAACATAATAAGGCACGTCCTCCTCATTCCCAGGAGCAACAAATGAGGAAAAAAATGTCTCCTACTTGTAATTGTCATCTAATATTTCATCATTTGCAGCAAAAAAACCTGCAACCTCTTCATCATAGTCAATGTGTATTGAATTAGGTTGCAGCTTTTGCAGCTTCCAAGGTCCACAATGTTGTAGGTTCTCACAATTATGCCACTCAAATTTCAAACATGCTTCACAAAAACAGGAAAGAAACCTCCATATGAGAATGATTGGATCTTCAGGATTTATTGCTGACATGGAATGGACTGATTGAGTCTCAGGCAATGACTCATAGTTAGAGTATGGATCCCTCTCTATATCTTCTTCTATGATTTCCCAAATAATTCTCCTTGTATTACACTTTCTCTGCGGGAGAGCATAGCAGACAAGTAAAAGCACCAAGTATAGGCAATCTCTTCTCAATTGCACCCTGCCATCATGCTCGCCTTTCCCATGGCCAGAGGCAAAGAAGTTCCATTGTACCCTAACTCCATAGGTTTGATAGTACTTACCAATATTTAGATAAAATGCACGAGATGATTTGAATTGTGCAGCACATCCATCTGACCATACAACATGGATTTTCAAATGTGAACCATCATTCTCCATCAGCCATTGGTGATGTTTTTTCAAGGAAGCCTGCACAAAATGAGAATCATGTTTCTTCACATCTGAAATGTAAAAATAAATTGTTTTATTCAGCTTGCCATTCACTTTCATCATTGTGACATGCATCAAAATACTAATCTGCTCATTATTCCAATGTTCAAATTGAACCTTCCTTAGGGGCTGCAATGTCTAATTTTCTGCAAAATCCATCACAGACAAAACAGCATCATCCCTCAAAGTTTCAATAGAATTCTTGAATTGCATGCCGTGCCAATGAGCTGTAAAATTATGGTACGTGAATTTTGCAAGATTGTCAAACGGTTTTTCAATCATAGTCTTCATGCTTCCTTTCTCGGTAACTAATTTCATTCTTTTGGAAGTTCTTGCCTTGGTTGTCTCATTGACATATTGGTAGACTTGTCAGTCTATAACTACATCTTCAACATGATCTTCTTCTTGAGGGCATAATTGAATTTTCTTTGTACCACAATGGCTATACTCCCCTTTCACACAATCTAATCGATGCCACTCGGCCCTATCTACCTTGTCACAAACTATTGCTCTCCAAAGTGTACTGACTGTTGGAAATTGAGATGGAGCCTGACATATACCATCATGGCTGTCTGCAGCACATACATTACATGAACATGTACAATTAGTATGCCACTTGGCTCATAATATTGAATGCTTTTCCGTATAGTTCAGCTTACTCGTGCTTCGCACAACATGTGTTTCTCTCCTTCAGCCTGCGTACACAAGTAGGTCTAAGGTATTCAAACCTTCTAAGATCAATATTGAGCTGTGGATGCTGTTCTTTGAACAATTCATACAATTCTGCCTGCATATGCAAACAACAACAATTATTTATTGGAAGAAAAAAGAGAAAAAAACAGGAATAGTAACTCTATTGTTATAATAGTAGAAGGTCATCACATATTCAATGTGATAATAACAGTACAGTGGGAGCAAACGACACAGAATGCTTTTCTTATTTGAAAGGTAATCATATGGTCCAGGTGAAGGCTAAGGTTAATGGTTCAAGTATGGAACACATATATTTAAGGTTCGAAGGTCAAAGGCTTAACGGATAAAGATCTTCTATTATATTGCAAGAGGTTAAGTCTTAAACCTTAGAGGGAAAGTTACCAAACTACAAATACCTGGATCAGAGCATAACAGACGGCGAAGTGGTAGTTAAATTCCATGTATATAGACCTGTAAATAATTGATCTAGCTAGACGGTAAGATGAGATCATTTGAGAGCAGATTGGCAGCATAATTGAAACAAGAAGTTATGCTATTGTATATATATGTCGCAGTCATTGTGTGAATCAAAATTGCCTCAATACCATTGCTACAGTAATGTCTCAATAATGTTTTAATGGTTTAAAGACTTCTTTAAAGATGGTTTCAAAAGAACGCACACACAATGTGGTTGATTCTCATTAGAAAGGATTGAAGATTCTATGATTCTAACAATTGGTATCAGAGCTAGTGTGGTTGGTTGCAAGACAATTTGGTTGTACAACCTTGCAGAATGTCTAGCAGGTTCGAGGCAAGCTTGCTAGGTACAGTAGAAGTGTATCAGGGAGGTCCAGGATTCCAGATATGGAAGGACTCAATTAAGCACGTCTTAGAAGTGGAAGACTTATGGGATCTAGTTGATCTTGAAGGAGTGTTTGAAGGCCAAGGAACAGGCAGAAACACAGATTTAAGGTCAGTATCAGAAATGTCTGTAAATGCTGGAACTAACAATGGGTCAAAACATGGAGATGGGGGGCATTTTTGCGTCAACCATGCACCCCCTAAGAATCTAATGCTGAAAATTTTATTTATTGTTATATTTTTTTCTATAACTTCGATGAAACTGAAATTGTGTATTCCAAGGCATAATATGAATGCGTTTTAGGGAAAAATATCAAAAAAATAAAAGAAAAATATTTTTCAAAAATACAAAGAAAATAGCCTCAGAAAGCACCCACTAAGCACCCCGTAGCACTGACACAAAAAGTGTCACCCACCTCCATGCTTTGACCCCAATGGTGGTGAAAGCTCAGGTGAAATAAATTTAAGGGAGACATCTGGAGCAAGTCTAGGTGTTGCAAAGAGGTCAGTAAATGCAAAGTGAAAGGAACTTAGGGTATTATAACTTTAAGATGAGTCCAACTATTAGACTTAAACTTAGAAACAAGGCTCCCAGGCAAATGTGGATGTTTCTATTACAGCACTATGAACAAAAAACCTCATCCCAAATAGATCTTCTAAAAATGAACTGAGAGGCCTCAAACTACAAGAAGATGGAGATGTAATAGAATTCTTCAATAGGTTTGATAATATAATTGCAGACCTAGCAGCAGGTGAGAACCCAAATCTCGTCTTATTTATCAGAAATATGAGTAAGACTAGGGAGGAGGCTGAAAATGTTCTAAGAACAGAATTTGAACAGAGTAAGATTGCTCAAGAAGAGGAAAATGCAAGTGAAATACTCTATGCTGCAGATAAATCCAAAAATGTAAGAAGAAATTACTTCCATTGTCATGAACCAGGTCATTTCAAAAATGACTGTTCAAAAGTGAAAAATGATTTTACATGCTATCATTGTGGAGGAAAGGGAAATATTGCATCAAAATGTGCAATACCCAAAGAGTATGGCAGAGGTAGAGGCAAGGGGAGAGAAGGTGGAGGAGGAAGAAATATGAATTACAGGGGAAGAGGAGGCAGAAGGCCTGCTGGAGTGCACATGACCCAAGAGCATGATGAAGAAGAAAAACGTGATGTTGAAGATGAAAATGAGGTAAAGCTTGCACTATCTATTATTGATAAAGATTTAGGGTCTAACAAAATTACTGATGCTCTTGTAGTTGATAGTGGAGCTGAAAAATCAGTAGTACAATCCCCTGCTCTACTTAAGAATGTATCCCAAGCAAGTTCAAAGAATATTCAAGTTGGAAGTGGAGATTTGTTACAAATTGAAGGAAGAGGTCTTTTACAATTACTGGACTTAGAGGAGAAGATTGTAGACATTGAAAATGTCCTATGTGTGCCTTGCATGGTTACAAACTTAATTTCTGTAAGTCAGCTTGTTGACTTAGGATATAGAGTCAACTTTTACTCGAAAGGATGTAGAATCCACCTCAACAATGAATTGAAGTTCTTTGCAAAAGGATGTGGCAATTTATTTCAAATGGAAAATCTATTTTATAACAGCATTAACTCTGTAAGTGTGTCAGAAACAGAATTATGGCATAATAGGTTGGGGCATACACATTGCAATAATCTTAAGTTGTTGGCAAAGCAAGGATGGATTGATTGCAATAATTTGAAAACTGAAAAATTCATATGTGAAGGGTGCATGTTGGTGAAATTAAATAGATTACCCTTCAAAAGGATTAAAAGTAGAGCAAGTCAAGTGTTGAAGCTGATACATACAGATTTATGTGGTCCCTTGAATGTCAGAGGAAGAACTAACAAGAGGTATTTTATAACATTCATAGATGATTATAGTAGAATGTGCAAAAGTTATTGTTTAGAATGAAAGTCCCAGGCATTAGCTGCTTTTAAACAATATGTGACAGAAGTTAAGAGAGAAACAGGCCTAAAAGTAAAGTGTATCAGGTCAGATCGAGGAGGGGAGTATTTGTCAACTAAATTCAAGTTTGTTTGTATTGCTAATGGCATCAAAAGACAACTTACGTGCAGGTACAGTCCTCAGCAGAATGGAGTAGCAGAGAGGAAGAATAGGACCATTATGGATGCAAGAGGTCTATGATCAAGCACAGTGGGCTGCCAAATTATCTCTGGGAGGAAGCACTCAAAACAGCCATACTAATATAAAACAAACTGCCTTCTTCTGCTTTAAAGGGTAATGTGCCTCAACTCCTTTGGTCAAATTCAAAAGAATGAGAAAGATAGATCTTAGCTGGTTTAGATCCTATGGATGCTTAGCTTAATCACACATCCCATCAAAGTTAAGAAAAAAATTAGACAGCAAAGTAGAAATTGGCTACCTTGTAGGGTATGATAGTGAATCAAAGGGTTATAGGTTATTTATACCCAGCACAAAGCAAATAGTTATCAGCAGAGATGTAATTTTTTATGAGGGGACATTATATAAGATATGCAAGAAAGGAAGGCAGGCAACCTGAATGTATCACAGAGTATAAAAAGAGTGACATTTGAGGCAGATCTAGAATCAAATGATGGCAACGATGGGCAGATTTTAGAGGATGATAATTTAAGGCAAGATAATCAATCAAATCAGGAACCATCAAGGCTTGAATGAACAAGTCACTAGAAGGAGGAAATCCCAAACAGAAAGACTCGTAGACGAGGCAAAACTTGATAGCAATGATTATGGGAGAACTGAAAGTGAAAAAAGCAAAAGAATAGAACAATTAGGTCAAGTGAATGATCATATTATGGCAATAATGGAAAATGTAAAAATTCCTCAGAAGTTAGAGGAAGCACTAGCCTATAGAGACTAACATAGATGGCTGGCAGCAATGGAAGATGAGTGGAATCATTCAAACAAACTCAGACCTATGATGTAGTGGATTATCCTGCAAATCATAATGTGATTGGAAGCAAATGGTTGTACAAATGTAGATGGAAGTAAAAAATTCAAAGCAAGGCTTGTAGCACAAGGATTTATACAGAAAAAGGGAATAGATTATGATGAGACGTATTCCCCTATTGTAAAGCTCACCAGTTTAAGGCTGTTAATCAGTTTGGCCAATGCATTAATTTTGAAATTACATCACATGGATGTTAAAACCGCCTTGAATGCAAAGTTGGATGAAAATATTTTCATGAGACAAGCACCTGGTTTTGAAGTTGGGGATAACAAGGTCTGGAAATTGAACAGGGCAGTTTATGGATCCAAGCAGTCCCCAAGAGAATGATATTTCTGCGTGGACAATTTTCTAAGAGAGCTGATTTTCTAACTGCGGATTTAGGGGAACTCAAACAGTTTTTGGACACTGAGGTTGAAAGAGACAGGCAGAAAAAGGTGTTGAGACTAAAACAAAGTAGGCACATAGACAATATGCTTAAAAGATTTAGACTTGAAGAAGCATGCATTGCAAAAACTCCTGTGGTACAGCCCCGGGTTCTGATCCCGCAGTTAAGGTACAAATTATATCTCTCTTATCTGGCATCTCCTCGGAAGGAGCAGTTTAAGGCAGCTGTCTGGGAAAGGACCCTTCTCATTGTAGACAACATTGGCAGATTTATCCCTTGAGTCGTAGGTAGGTGTATGTGTTGTGTGGGTGCTCGCCCATGTTTGGGCAGGGGTTCCCTAGTATCGCTCTTCTTGTACTTACTCTATATTAATATTACTTAATCTCATCCTTCAAAAAAAAAAAAAAAAAAAAAAAAAAAAACTCCTGTAGTACCTGGCCATCAATTAACAGTTGAAATTGCACTATCTGAACATGAGAAGGAATAGATGGAAAATGTTCCTTATGGTCGTTGGTGGGATGTCTACTATACCTGGCAAACAACACTAGGTCTGACATTGCTTATATTGTGAATATTCTAAGCAGGAGGAATCATAATCCTAGCAAAGTTCATTGCCTTGCAGCTAAGAGAGTGCTGAGATACTTAAAAGGTATCAAACATCATGGAATTACTTTTGATTCAAAAGAGCTGAACCTGCTGGCGTATAGTGATGCAAACTGGGGAGGTGATCTCAGTGCAAGGAGATCCACATCTGGCTATGTGATCTATTTAGGAGGAGGTGCCAACACTTGGAAATGCAAAAAACAAAATGCAATAGCCATATCATCAGCTGAGGCTGACAGCCTCTTTAGTTGCTAAAGAAATAATTTGGTTGAGAAGGTTACTTGAAGAATTGAATTGCTTCCAAAAAAGGCCAACAACAATTTTGACAAACAGTCAAAGTTGTATAGCCATTATTAAAAATCCAGTAGAGCATCAAAGGACTAAACATATAGAGCTAAATATACATTTTATCAGGGATCTTGCAGCCCCAGGACATATTGAGATGAAATACATAAATACTCTTGAGCAAGTTGCAGATGTGTTTACAAAAGCACTTGTTGAAAGAAAATTCAATCACTTCAGGAAATGCTTAAATGTTGTAAGAATATGTGATGAAGGAGGAATGTTAGAATAATAGTAGGTCATCACATATTCAATGGGATAATAACAGTACAGTGGGAGCAAAAGACACATAATGCTTTTCTTGTTTGGAAGTTAATCATATGGTCCAGGTGAAGGCTAAGGTTAATGGTTCAAGTATGGAACACATACATTTAAGGTTCGAAGGTCAAAGGCTTAAGGGATAAAGATCTTCTATTATATTGCAAGAGGTTAAGCCTTAAACCTTGGAGGGAAATTTACCAAACTACAAACACCTGGATCATAGCATAACCGATGGCGAATCTGTAGTTAAATTCCATGTATATAGACCTGTAATTAATTGATCTAGCTAGACGGTAAGATGAGTGTGACGTCCCCTCCTCATATACGGTGCACTCACCGTATACAAACAGGAGTTCATCCCCCATACCAGTTCCATGCTGATACAAGGCCCTCCACATGTCACTGCAACCTTGATGAGTTTCAGTGGGAAGAATGAAGGGGTCATTTTACCATGTCTCCCTCAAGGCCTACCTAGCTGCGGAAGCGTAAACATACATGTCAGTATACATACATCGATATCACATGACCATCACGAAGGATGGCTCACCACATATCTGCATAGACAAAGATCAGCACATCACATATGGAGAATCTACCCAAGGCTCAGACTCAAGAGGGTTGACTGATGGCTTGGGCCTCCAGAAGTCATTGCAGACAGAATTCATGGCAATGGATTTGGCTGGCAATAGAACATGGCTTAGGGTAGTCCACTCCATCCGCCCCTCCTGTGCACACTTTGCAGAGTAGGTTGAAAGGGGTTGGGACCTGACTGTAGCCCGCCGTATGCATAGCCAAAGGGGCTACTCCTGGGTTGCATCTCCCCAGTTCCGATGGGGCAGGTAGGGATCACTCCCACCAGAGGTTAGCATGCTAACTCAAGGTGACTAGAGGGCCACTGCCCGTACTCGACTTGAACTCCCTGGAAGGTGAACACCACCCCAAGAGTGTCGAACCCATGCAAAGCCCTCACGCAGTGGCAGAGCATTAGGTCTAGTGCACTATAGTCCCTGATAGGCTTTACTACCAGAGGGATGTGATCATGAGTCAGGACATGAACCTTCTTGTATGCCAGTCTGGCCCCTTCACCCACAACTGGCTCTTGTACACAGGCCGAATTTAATAGTGCATTAAAGAGGGCTAGCTAGGAGCATCATACTACTAGGTTTTTAAGGCCTCTACCCCCCTTCCCAATACAATGAGTCCACAGAGATCGTCATCACATACATATCATAGAAGAACTAAAGAATAAGATTTAATCTAAATCACAGAGTTAGGTTCTTTAGTTATGGCTTGATATCTAGAGGTCTAGATGGCTGCTATGGGCAAATCAATAGGCTATACCTACTTATTCTATGTCTGGGAGGCGGTTTAGACTATTTAATTGGCAAAATACCTGATCCTTGGCTTGCTCCTCCTGCTCTGAACGCATCCATGCTACATAACTGCTCGAAGATGAAGCTAGAAAGGGAAGCTGATGAACTAGACTGCTCAGACAGACTTCGAGAGTCAAGATTGCTCCTGGATCAAGCAAAACAGAGTTCTAGAAGGCTGTGGATGAAAATGGAAAGTTAGGGTTCCACATACCTTATATAGACTGATGGTTAGGGCTAGGGATTCCATTCTCCCTTGAGCATGTGGGACAAATGGGTGTGGCCCACTTGCCTATATTAATTAAGTGGCCTAAAGTGTGCACATGAATAAATGTGCACACACTTGCAAGTTGCCCCCTAGGGTGCTACTTGCTTGGCTACACGTCGGCGTACACGTCAATCGGGATGGCGTGTACGCGTGACGAGGTAGTACAGTATACGTCCTGAGACCGTATACTGTGCTGGAATGTCACATTCTCCCCACCTTGAAATGATGATGTCCGCAGCATCGTGGGTCTCCCCACCTTGGGATCTTCTTGTCCTGCAACCAACTTGATGCATACAATTTATTATTATTACACTTACACAATTATCCGAATTACTCTAAGGTAATATTTTCAGAATATTACTATGACATTACATTATCCCAATAACTTATCAGTTCATACTCCATTAAAGTAAGGTACTTATTAGCCTCACTTAATACAACATTTAAGTTTATCAAAATTCAACAATTTCATATACAATTATCCTTCGAGGTACTCTTCATTCCTTGCAACACATTCCAATAAAGTTTGTGTTGCAAGTCTTCGTATCTCGACCTCCTTGCCCTCCGGAGCGCTCTATTGGCATGCAGGTCGATACTACGTTAGTACCATTTTAATTATTAATAGAATTATAGTTATAAGGTAACCACCCATCTAATTGACTAAATGGATGCATGACTAATCTCCCGGCATAGGAAGAGGATGCTTCTTCCATCGTGGCCATGGAGACAGCGCCCTATAATGCCTAGGATGACACTCATGCCTATACTTTTAGTTGCCTTGGGCGTGAAGGATGGCGTCCTTCCCGTAGGCATTGACTAGAGGTGCTTTCCTATTAATGCATTCCTGAATGGCCTCTTATCTCTCGAGGTCATCTACTTACAACTAATCCAAGCAAAACCGCGGTCATGTCTACAATGACATTACACCACGTCCTAGAGATCACCGTAGTGGTCTCATGATCGGTAAATACGCATGCAACCCATACCTAACATAGGCTGCATGCGTAGATTAATCTTAACTACACATGAAATTAATCTAAACACAAATCGACATGCCTAAGCCAATTTCTTCGGAGATGACCTTGCCGTCCCATTGCTCCATAAACTGCGGGTACTGCCTTATCAGGTCCTTCTTAAGTACCCATGTCGCGTCGTCCACCAGCAAGTGTTTCCACTTGACCAAATATTGGAGAAACTCTGATCTCCTTGTTTTCTTGAAGGCTTTATCAAGAATCAATTCTGGAACTATTTCCAGCTACTCTTCTGTCATTTCCAACAATGTTGGAGTGTCCAAGACTTCTTCTGGATTTGGAGTATGCTTCTTCAACAAACTCACGTGGAAGACTTTATGAATTTTTAGGTGTACTGGCAGCTCTAACTTGTAGGATTGATTACCTACTCTCTTGGCTATTCTGAAAGGTCCAGCCCAAGGCAAGCTTCTTACAATTTTCGATGCGGAGCTTCGCCTGCTTCACTTTGATCTTGAGCCAGACGTTGTCGCCCACCTGGAACTCTCTGACCGTTCGATGCGTGTCGACAACGCTCTTTTGTCGACTCCTTGCTGCAAGAAGATATCCTCGAACCTCTTCTACCAGCTGCTGCATGACGGTCAACATTTCCTGCGAAACCTCTACCTTTGACACAGGATTGTGCCAAGTGTCTGGAGTTAGACATTGGTAGCCGTAGTTGATCATGAACGGCGACATCTGGGATGATTCCTGCTTGGTGCTATTATAAGCGAACTCAACCAAGTGAATATAATCTTCCCACTTACTCTGCTTGTTCCAGATATAGTTTCTTAGCATATCTTCCAAGATTCTGTTGGTCCGTTCTGTTTGCCCATCCGTCTGAGATGATAGACCGTGCTCATGGACAGCTTCGTCTAGATCGTCGCAAAAAGATCCTGCCAAAAGGCACTCATGAACTTCGGGTCCCTGTCGGAGATGATCTCTCTCGGCATGCCATGGAGCCTGAAGATTTCCTTGGTGAAGAGAGCCGATGTATCCAAGGCTGTGTCGATGGTCCTGCAAGGCACAAAGTGTGTCATCTTCGACAACTTGTCGACCACAACCATCAGGTCATCTTTTCCTCTTGTTGTCCTCGGCAGCCCCGTTATGAAGTCCATAATGATGACTTCCCATTTAGCGTTTGGTACCGCTAATGGTTCCAATGCCCCTGGAATTCGAAGCTGCTCTGTCTTCGTCTGCTGACACAGTTGACACTCTTTGATGTAGCGAGCTATCTGCTTCTTCATCCCTGGCCAATAATAGTTGTTGCGCACTTGGAAATATGTCTTCATAAATCCTGCGTGGCTAGCTTTTGGATTGTTGTGGGTATCATGGAGAATCAACTTCCTCACTCATGATGATTCAGGCACACGCAACTTATCCTTATGGTACAAAAGGTTACCTTCCTTCTTAAAATTCTTGAAGGTCTCCCTCTCCTTATCTGTTCTTGCCTCCTTACACAAGCTCGCCCACACTTCCTTGAAGTCTGCATCTGTCGGCAAGGTTTCTTCGATCTTCTTTCCGTAGTCGCTGGTGAGCGTCGAAATTGCATTGCAGTGGATTCTTGTTGTCAAAGGATGCCTTGAAAGCGCATCCGCTACCACATTGAGCTTCCCCGGCTTATAAGCTATATCAAAATCATATTCTTCGAGGAACTCTATCCACCTTCGCTGCCTCAGGTTGAGATGTGGTTGCGTGAACACGTATTGGAGGCTCTGATGGTCTGTGTCCAACTGAACTTCCTCCCCAACAGGTAGTGCCTCCAAAATCTTAGTGCTCTGACAACTACAAGCAACTCTTGATCATGGGTCGGGTAGTGCGTTTCGGCCCGTCGCCACAAGTTTGTCCTTCTCTGGATCTGGCAGGGTCAAGACGGGGGCGGTTGTCAAAGCTTCCTTCAATATCTCGAATCCTGCTTGGGCTTTCTTTTGCTAGTGATCTGCCCAATCCTTTACTTTCTGCCCTCGTCAAATCCGTTAGCGGGGCTGCTATCTTTGCAAAGTTCTTCACGAACTTCCTATAGTACCCTGCTAGGCCAAGAAAGCTTCTGACCTCGTGGATGTTCTTCGGCGCCGGCCACTGTATGACTGCTTCAATCTTGGCAGGATCCGTCGAAATCCCCTCCGATGAGATCACATGACCCAGGTATTCTACCCTCTCCGTTGCGAAATGGCACTTCGACAACTTAGCGTACAACTGGTGCCTCCTTAGCTTCTCGAGCACTTTCCTTAGGTGTTGTACGTGTTCTTTTAGGGATCTGCTATACACCAGAATATCATCAAAGAATACTATCACAAAAGTATCCAAGAACTCCCTGAAGATGTCGTTCATAAGCCTCATGAACGTTGCTGGGGCATTTGACAAGCCGAACGACATTATGTGAACTCTTAATGCCCATACCTGGTCCTGAATGCTGTTTTGTGGATGTCTTCTTCCTTAATCTTGATCTGATGGTACCCCGACCTCAGGTCTATCTTGGAGAAAAGCTTCGCCCCTTGGAGCTGATCCATCAGGTCGTCCGATCTGGGGAGCGCATACTTATTCTTGATGGTGTGCTTGTTCAACTGCCTGTAATCTATGCACATCCTCAAGCTGCCATCCTTCTTCTTCACAAAAAGGATGGATGCTCCAAATGGTGAGACGCTAGGTCTAATGAACCCTAGGTCAAGCAACTCCTGCAATTGCTTCTTCAACTCGGTCAGCTCTTGCGTCGTCATCCTGTACGGAGCTTTGCTCGTCGGCTTCGTACCTGGTTCGAGTGCTATCTCGCACTCGACTCCCCTGTAAGGAGGAAGCTGCTTGATCTCGTCTGGAAAGAGATCATGGAACTTTGGCAATTTGCTGAGCACCTTATCTTCCTTGCTTTCTTCTGACTCGGGCTCTTCGATCTGAAGCTTGAAGATATATGCTACCTGCTTGCTCTTTATGCATTTGAGCATCCGCTTACTAGGCATACACTGCATGATGGGAACAACTTCCTTACCTGTAATTTCTATGATTTTGCCGTTGGGCGCCGCGAGGGTCACCTTCCGCTTCCCACAATCAATGATGGCTCCTGCTGGTCCAAGATACTCCATTTCTATGATCAAATCATACTTCCCGATGTTCATCACTTCTGCCCCCATTTGAATGTTGATCCCTGGCAAGTTGATGTCGAAGTTTATCCTCTTGCCTGCTGTGTGTCTCACTGCCCCACTTGCTAACACCACGGGTCTCGGCTTTGACTTCAACGGCTTGAGCTTCAACATCTCAACCATTCTTGGAGACGCAAAGTTGTGGGTGCTTCCCGTATCTATCAGGACTATGAAGGATTTGGCCTTGGCCTTCCCTACTGTGGAGATTACCTGATGCTGATTTTCTGCTTGTTCTGAATCTATGGCAACAAAAATGTGACACTCACCCTGAATGAAGTCGCGTGCTTCCCCGCCGTCGTCGTCAGAGGGAGTCTCCCATCCACCTATCTCTGCTAACGTGGCATTCATGACAAAAGGGCAGTTTGCTATTCTGTGGTCTGGCTGGAAGCACCCTGAAGCAGAGCTGTTTCTCAATGCACTCCTGCCTCTTCTCCTTGGGCATTGCTTGCAAAAAGGACCGCACTGCTTTCGAGTAGTTTGACCCTTCTTGCTTATCCTTGAAGGAAACCTGTTTCTTCTCTTGCTGCTTCCCATAGTTGCTACTGTATGGAGCTTTTTCTGGTCCTGGGCTAGCTGTTCTAGGGCTATAACTTCCTACTGCTTTGTCCTTATCCTGATAGTACTGCTGTTTCTGCCCGCTGTTCTGAGGGCCGGTTCCTTGCAAGCTAACTACTTTCGACTCCGCTTCTGATATTGTTTGAGGGTTGATTGCTCTTACCAGCTTCCTTATCTCATCATTTAATCCCTCGATGTACCTTTCCACTGCATGGCGTTCACTCAGCTTCGGCATATAAAGCCTCAGTTTCATGAACTCTCCTGTGTACTTCGGAACTGATTTGTTGCCCTGCTGCAATCGGTAAAATTGCTGCATCATGTGACACTTATGTTCCCTTGGTACATAGTGGCGCTTGAAAGCCTTAGCAAACTTCTTGAACCTGCAACTGTCCCTGCTCAGTCCATGTGCTTTGGCGTAGCCCTTCCACCAAATCCTAGCTGCTCCCTTCAAATTGGCTGTGGCTACTCTGCCTTTGTCCTTATCCTTCATGCTATAAGTGTTACCATATTCCATCTCGTCCAGCCAAGCCTCTGCCTCCATGCCTGACCGACTGTCCCCTGAGAATTGTTCAAGCTTTCTTGCCTTCCATACATTACTCAGCGCCGAGTCTACCTTCTTCTGGTAGTCTGAGGTCTTTGAGTCCTTGGGTCTGCCATCCCTACGGTCTCGCACTTCTTCTACCTCTTCCTCGGAGTCAGAGTCCGAATCTGAGCTTGTTTGGAGGAGTCCGTGCTTGGGGACCTCCTTCTCTTGCTCCTCTTCCTATCTTTTCCCGCCTTTCGAGGTGGTGCTTGCGGCAACTGGACATTGTCATCTGGGCCAACTCCTGCTTGTGCTGCCAAAAAGGCCTTTATTTCTTGAAGGTCCGATCTCATCTGCGTCATCTCCTCTTTGGGAGTCATGGGACCGAATTCTTCGTACAGGTTCCTTGCTGGGTGCTGTCTGGCCGGAGTCTGTTCATCTCTATGGACCCGCCGCTTTTGTTCAGCTGTTCCTGGACCTCTAGCTGCATACACAAGTAGATCATAGCCTTACGGTTAGCTTTATTTGCTTTGCATTATGTGTGTTTGCTGATATAGTTGTGGAACAAAATACATCAACAAAACATTTAGAATGCAAAAGAAAATGTATTTATATAGGAACTTAATTACAATGCTTCCGGGATCAAGAGTCTAACTATTCTTGAAATCGCCGGACGGATGGATTATCCTGAAGAAACTTCTTAACTTGGGCCGTTCCTACCGAGCGTCCCAAGTTCCTGAGAATATTTGTTGGTGTCCCGCCCTGCAAGGCTGTCACCAAGTCTTCTACCCTGCGGTCGAATTCGATTTGGGCCAAAGCAGATGGCACAAAAGGAGGGATTTGTACAGTCTGGAAAGGGTTCGAGTGTTTGGAAAAATACAAACATAACAGTGGAAGATGCACTATGGCTGTGTTGAAGAAAGGGAAGAATACCTTGGGAGTAATCAATGTCTATGTCTCCACAAAACCTGCAGAAAGAGAGGATCAGTGGAAGCAAATAAACACATGGATTCAAGCACACCACATCAAGAATTGGCTCATGGCAGATGATTTTAACAATACACCTGTTTGGGATCAAAAGCTAGGTAAACAAATTAATATGTCCAAGGGAGAGAGACTGGCATGGGACGACCTGATGTCCAATTTTATCTATTCCCCTCCCTCTTCCTCTTACCAATATTCCTGGAGCAATAAAAGGAAGGGAGATCAAAGGACATACTGTCTTCTGGATAGATTCTACTTGAGCAACAATGACCTGCAGGAATGGGATAATCTCTTCACTTCATGTGATGTGGGGAATTCAATCTCGGACCACTATCCCCAATTTTTGGGGAATGTGGTACCATCTCAAAAATGGGGAGAGAATACTTCATTCAAGTTCAACACAGGATTGCTACAAAACAAACAATTTTGTGAGGAGTTTCTTGAATTCTATAAACAGCTCCCAAAAGTTCCCCTCACTGAATCCATGAACTCATTTGTGCAAAAAATGAAGAAGATTAAATGCTGGATCAAGGAGTGGGAAAAACAATGGAACCTAAAGAGGAAGAAAGAGAAACAGGATGTGTATGAGGCCATGAGGGAAATCAGGAGGAAATTGTTCCAAGACAAAGACAATCAGACTTGGCAGGATATGGAATCAGAACTGGAAATTAAGGTTAAACAGATAGAGGAAGCAGAAGCAAAGAGCTTGGCAGTAAAGAGTAAATGTAAGTATATTAATGAAATGGATGATTCTGGATCTGCTTTCTTCTATAGGACAGCAAAAAACAGAATCTTGAACAATGATATAGTAGAAGTAAAAGATGGGAAAGGAAACCTGTTAACCAAACAACAGGAGATAAAGGAGTTCTTTCATAAGGAATATAGGGATCTGTTCTCCAAGTTTGAGGTGGATGATAAGGTGATGGATGAGTTCTTTGCAACAATTCCTAAAGGGCCTGAAATTGAGGATGAGGATCTGTTGACAATCCCTAGGGAAAAGGAAATCAAGGAGACAATTCAAGCCATGGCACATGGGAAAAGTCCAGGTCCTGATGGATTCCAGCCTGAATTTTATCTGGAATTCTGGGAAAGCATGAAAGATGACATTATAACTTTCATACAGGGTGCTTGGCAAGCTAAATATCTACATCCTGCAATTAATGCTGGACAAATCACTCTCATACCAAAAATCAGCAGTCCAGTCAATTTAGGGGATTGGAGGCCAATTTCACTTACTAATACCACATACAAGGTGTTAGCTAAGATACTAGCAAATAGACTGAAACCGAGCTTGATTAGAGTGATCAATCCTTGTCAGTCAGCTTTCTTGCCACAAAGGAATATTTTGGATAACTACATTGGAGCTGTGGAAGGATTACACTGGAACAAGTTATCCAAGCAGGAATGCATGCTGCTCAAATTGGATTTTAGGAGAGCATATGATACAATAAGTTGGCAATTCTTAGAGAAAGCAATGGCACACCTTGGGTTCTCCCCAATGGTTTATCAAAAGATATTTGGTTTTAACACAATAGCTACTTCTGCTCTAATAATTAATGGATCTCCCTCGAGTCATTTTTCATGTAGCAGAGGAGTAAGGCAAGGATGCCCTCTTGCCCCTTACTTATTTCTCATTGTAGCTGAAGTGTTAACTAAATTGGTGATGCACATGCAAGAAGAGGGAGATATCCAAGGACTGCAATTACCAGGTGGAGAGGGTTGCTTTTCTATCATGCAATATGCAGATGATACTTCTGTGTTCTTGAAAAGGGATAAGAAGAGCCTGTCAAATTTCTTGGCTGCCATGGAGAAGTTTGGAAAGATATCAGGGGTAACTTTGAATAAAGGGAAATGTGCCATAATCTTGGACTCTCAGGAAAGTACTTTACAAGGAATTCAAGTTCTGAACAAGGAGGCTGCAACAGTGATATTAGGAATTCCCCTTGCCTTGAATTCTTCTCTTAAAGGCCTATGGGAACCAATTGTGGGAAGGATTAAAAAGAAACTAGGGGCATACTCATCATCTTTGTCCTTGGCTGGCAGGGTCCAAATAGCTAATGCAGTAATAGGAAGTACACATGTATATTTCTCCTCAGCAATTATAGCAGACAGAGACTCATATGCCAAGATAGTAGCAGCAATTAGGAAGTTTATCTGGCAGGGTACACACAAGGTAGCATGGGGGGATCTGATCAAATCAAAAAAGGAAGGGGGGTTAGGTTGCAAGGACCTTTTTGTTCAAGCACGGGCACTTGCAGCAAAGATGATTTGGAGAGCTATTCACAATAATTCACCCTCACCAGCTCAGAAGTTGATCAGATATTGGATTCAGCAATCCCACCCAGTTGGAAGCCAAAGCCTTAGACACCAATTACCTGACTCTGCCTTTTTTCAATTTACCCCTGGTCCAAATACTTCCAATATCCTCAGACGTATGTTTGAGGCATGGAACTTGGCCTCCCTGTGCTACAGACCTCCATGTATTGATGCAAGATCCAAGGAGGTAAATTTCTTCTGGCATCCTGGTATAATTGATAGTGATAATGAATGCCTAGCATGTAGACATCCTCAGAAATACATGCAATGGAATCAGGCAGGGATCAGACAGATAGGAGATTTGAAAGATGAAGCACAAGGATGGAAATCTTGGACTGAGGTAGCTAAAATAACCAAAGGGTCTAATCTGGACAGGAAAATATACAAGACTGTGATGGATAAGGTCAAACATTGTGATGATCTGGTCAGTAGTGACAGTCAATGGACATTGAAAGGAAAGAGTACTTATTCAGTTAAAGAGATATACAGGGCCCTAATAACACATAGAGAATCAAGAGCATCCCAATTATGGAACTGTAGTGAGGCAGATTTAGCTACTGTATGCAAAAAAGGATGGAGAAATTATACTGCAAATAAAGTTAAAATCTTCTGTTGGCTCATTCTACACCAGGGTCTAGTGACAAACTGGAGAAGATCCAAATTTGATCCAAACATCTCACAGGAATGCCCACTGGGATGTGGAGAAACAGAATCTTCTAACCATGTCTTCCAATGCAAAAACATAGCAGAATTTTGGAACTGGACTACCCAAGTCAATAAAGGATCAATTGGGGAGGGTGGTCTTATGGAATTCTTTAACACGGACAACAGATTGCTGAACACCACAAGAGCACTGAGCTGTTGGATAATTTGGAAGCACAGGAATAGAGTTGCCATGTAAGACAAAAACACTAACCTGATTTGGCTTAAACAAACCTTCCTATCAGAGCTAAATGACACAGCAGTGGCACATAAATCCCTGAAAGGGAAAGGCTATGATATAGGATGGAATGCCTTTGGTAGATTCCGTGGATTTCATGAATTTTTTGCTTTAAATCTAACCATGGGTGATGATATTTTACACAGATGCAATGAGGAGGTTGAATAGATATGGAGCTGCTGATAGGGGAATGGGAGTCGCTGAAGACTCAGATAATGAAGACTCGAATCCGCCAGGGGTGGAGGAAGAAGAAATATTCATACAGCTCAAACAGGAGATGGTACATGCTGCTGCACTCAAGAAGATCCTCAAAAGAACAGAAGCATGGACACATAATAATCTGAGGCCCTTTTTCATGAATCTCTACCACAAGTGGCAACAAAAGAGGGAAGCCCATGTTCTTCTGCTGCTGGACTTCACCAATTACCCGGTTAAGAGACTTGACCTGTTGCTGAACATCCTGGGCAGGAATGTTGTTTTGGATTTAATTATACAAGATCTGATTGATGCACAGTAGCAGGGAACTACCAAAGACTCTGATCAGACCACTTTCGAAGATATAAGTATTAGACTGTTATTATCTTTTTGTTTATCTTCTGTTTATCTTTTGTTCACCTCTCCATCTATGGAGATTGTGAGTAGAATATTATGCTAGGTAGTATACTACTGATGGTATACACCAAGACTATGTAAGTTTTATTTATGAATACAACAACACCTTACCTCCAAAAAAAAAAAAAAAAAAAAAAAAAAAAAGTTCTGTTGCATTCGGATCATGCTAAACACAGACACAGATATTATATGTAAATAAGAACTGTGTGAAGACAAAAACTAAAGTGCATTACTTGCAAGTGTATAACTCATATTCATTTCAAAGAAGCCCGAGGGCTGATACAAAAGTTGGCACTTAGGCCCATCACAAAAATTCTTAACCCGCAGGCCACATTATAGATCAAACATTGGCAGGTGAGGAAAGTTCTACATTCTTATCAGCCAAAAAAGAGGAGGTGAAGAAGCGAGGTCGTCCAGTGGAGCCATTGCAGACAAGGCTGGAAGCAATCAAGGACCAACAGGGCTTTGAAATAGAACGCTGTCTTCCTCAGTAACCACAATCTGGCAGTGGATTAGGTCAGTCTCACAGCGCGCCCTTTCAACCTGGGTTGCTATCTCCGGAGACACCTCAACATGGAGGGTTGATCCTACAGCACGGGTAACCTCTGCTGGTGTAACAAGGCAATTACGAATTGTAAAAAAAATCGGAGTTGTTGAAGTCGTGGAGCTGCTGGGACTGGGAACATTGCTCTGCGGTGCGCGAGGACGTTTGCCAGGCGACGGTGCCCCTCTCCTTCCAGACCTGGCAGCGGCCCGAGCGACGTGCTTGATCCATATTCTCCGCTGTGCCTGTGTCAATGCAAGAAAAACATGTTTAAACTAAACCAGAAACATCCAAATTATGCTGAAGGAGGCAACAGAAGCCGGCGCTTACCTGTGCTGCTTCGATAGAGCTGATCAAGAATACCAAGAGTGTCGCTGAGAGACAATGAACTCCGAATTTAAAGAACGAATGGAATGATGGGTCTGGCACTGCCTGAGCAAACCAGATATCCAAAAAGCTTCGCTTTAATGACCAATTTCTTCCACTGCAGCCGGAGCAGAGTCGGTCCGAGCAATTTAGGGGCGAATCGATTGAAGAATTAGGAAGGGTTTAAGGATTGAAGCTGGAAATTCGGCGAAGGTGGACTAGTTTGGGGACGGTATCCGTTACCCTAGGGCACGATAGCTGGCAACCGTGAGGGCGTAAGGGGCCTCGGGTATGGCGAAAACGGTGTAATCGTGAGGCCTTCATTGATGCACCGGCCCCCGCTCGCGGGAGACTGGCAGACGTACGTAGTGTTAAGTGCCATGTCAGTTGGCACACTCGGCATCATAGCGGGTTCGTAGGGCTGGCGACGGCAGGCTCCGATTATACGCAAATGAGGCTATCGAATTAACGACGGGGGAGCCTAGACCCCTTCTACTCAGGATGCCATAACTTCTCAATGTTATCTTGCCTCATCCGAGTACCCTTGAATATATACAAATTAGGTATCTTAAACCCTTCAGCATTTACACATACCAGAATGGTCACCCACTCCCTATTGTTCATGACCACCTCATTGACCCTATGCTCCCCTTTCCTCCCTATGATCTTCATGCCCTTCACCTTACCAGCTTAGATGCCAGTCTCATCAGCATTCCAGATCCTAGAGGCCGGGAAGTTGAACTCGTCATAGATTTGTCTCAGACCAGCATAGAAGTTATCCAGATTCTCTTGTGTCATTGCACGCGCCCGAGCGATATCCAAGGGGGATTCACTTGTGTATAAGGGGGTTATGCCATCTGCGTGCATGGGATGGCAAAAAACCCCCTGTATACGGATCTTTAAAAGCAAATTTTGACCCCTTTCGAATAAAAATTACCTACCAGAAAAAGGACCCCCTGTCGACCGTATATGTACGAAAATGGGTCCAAAAAACCCCCTTCCCGTGCATGCAGATGGGTTATACGCCCAAAACTGTGGACCCCCCTTGGCGATATCTAGTATCTCTGCACTTCTTAGTGTAACCTCTGGATGCCTTTGTTTGAACAGCTTCCACCATTTACTCCCAGGAACCCCGCGAAATTCTAAGTTGCCCCCCTCCATAGCCATCTGTGCTGCCCTTTCCTTGACAGCTGAGAGTGTAACCCCCATTCCCTGCTCGGCCCTGGAGAGTGCCCAGTTGACTAACTCTTCCTCTTGTAGAGTCGTTAGGATTTGTGGATTACCAGTCTGTTTGTGAGTTATACGGCCATACAGCCAGTCCCTTATTGTTGATTCCGGGATTCCAGACCTTCTAGATGCCTCTCTAACAGATATACCATACTCACTTACCTCATCCAAGATGTCTGCCATTTGATCTTCAGTCCATTGCCCTCGTTTGCTTGGCCTCCTTGGCATTGTGGGAGATGCAGCACTGATTTGTGGTGTCCGACACTTCCTCATTGGAGCATCAACTCTTTTCCTTGATGTAGGTACTCTGTTACTGGCTTCACCATCGTCTCCTCTCCGACCTCTTGTGGCTCCTCAAGCCTGATATCGATAAGCTTGAAATTTAGAAGTTGAAGTTGGCTTTTATTCTGTTAGGAGCCATAGCGGGAGCTTGGTATTCAAATTGGACTTCGGTAATCGAGTGCTCTGGAATGGGCGCGAATTCAAGCAAGGGGCATTGAATTCTAATTTCAAATCGATATGATCAGGACTCTTAACACAGCCACGAGTGGGCAGCACTATTCCACAATTGTAGACAACAATTACACGACACCGGGAAGCAGGGTTTCACACTTAGCGGAGCTCTATTGCACGTCGATGGTCAACAGCTGCACGACAACTGGCAACTGGGCTAACGCATCGCGTAGTTTTGTCGCGGTTCCCGGTACCAGTTGCACGACACCGGGACGCATAACGTCCAGGCCATAACGGCCTCAGGACGTGCAATATAACGTCCACGGGCTACACACGTGGTGAAGACGAAAGTCCAACCCACGGTCGAAGGGCCACTCGGCATGCCACATGGCGATGTCGCGTCGAGACGAGGGGGGATGGCACGTGCTCCGAGGGACAGTCGCGATAGGAGGCAACCATACCCTAAAGCAAGCAAATAATTTTTTTTAGAATCCAAATTTCGGTTGGCAATATTACTTGCCGCCATGCCAAACTATAATTATAATGCTATGATGTAAACGATGAATTTCTTGCTATCTAACATATATATGTTCTTATATTTGTCGCGCGTATTCAACTGTCCATTCGAGATCTTACGGTTCACGTGGCTTTGGGACGTATTCTACAACTCAGATGGCTTGGAAGTTTCTATATAGATTCTATATAGACGATCCTATGGTCCAGTTTGATTTGATCCTGATCGTCGGTCCGAGATCTTACGGCTCAAGTGGCTTTGGAACATACCTAATGGCCCAGATGTCTTGGGAGTTTCTATATAGATTTTATGTGGACGACCTGACGGTCCATGTTAATCTAATCTTGATCGTTGATCCGAGATTGTACGGCTCACGTTGCTTGGGGACATATCCTACGGCCCAGATGGCTTTGGGGATTATATGTAATCGATCCTATGATCCAGATGGTTCTTGATCCTGATCGTCGATCCGAGATCCTATGGCTCACGTTGCTTGGGGACATATCCTACGGTGCATATGGCTTTGGGAATTATATGTAATAGACCCGACGGTCTAGATTGTTCTTGATCTTGATTGTTGATCCAAGATCCTAGGGCTCATGTTGCTTTAAATTTTTGCCACTTGGGGGCGATCTCGACCCTTAATTGGGTCCAAGATCCTACGGCTCACGTTGAATGCTCGGCCCATTAGGAGAGGCTTTTAAAAGTTTTATGTTGTTTAGGGGATTTAAACCTTGATCATTGCCCCCTCAGCCCCCCATTCTAACCATTAGACCAAGCATGAATTCATTGAAATCGTTAATGTTTTAAATATACTTAAGGGTAATAATTTAATTAGGATAAAATAGAATATAATGTTCTAGAAAGTTCTATAGAATGTTCTTGTAGATAGTTCTAGAATGCTCTAAAAAATTTTAGAGTATTTTAAAAAGTTCAAAAAAGCTTTAGAATATAAGAGAATCTAGGGGGAATCTAAGGGAATTCTTCTGGAAAGTTCCAAAATGTTGTAGAAAGTTCTAGAATGAAAGGGAATCTAAGGGTATCTTTTCATAAAGTTTTAAATTGATCTAGTAAGTTCTAGAATATTCTAGAATATAAGGGAATCTATGGGAATATAAGGGAATCTAAGGAAATGCATTCAGAAAGTTCTAGGATGTTCTGAAAGTTTCAGATTTTTTCTGAAAGTCCTAGAATATTCTAGAAAGTTCTATAATGTAAAAGAATCTAGGAGAATCTAAGAAAATCTCATAAAATGTAAGGAAATCTAAGAAAATATTCATAAGTCTAAGGGAATCTCTTAAATCTTGGGGAATCTAAGGGAATCTTCATAAAATCTAATCTCATAAAATCTAAGGAAGGAAGTGAATCTACCGATATGAAATTGCACCGTAAAAACATGGTAAACTGGAATATGCACCGTAGGATGTGCTAAATTTCTTGTTTATATATATCATTCCTTACTTCTTTCTTTGATTTCTCCAATTTTTATTTCTCTAGGGCATGTCATTGAATACATTATTGCAAATGTAACTGGGCAGGACATTATAGCTGACAATGTAGAAGAACCAGACGACTAGTTGATATTTGATTTCCATTTTTATTATGTGTCAAAGTTTATGCAGTTATATTTTAAACGAGTTATATTGCCACCTTATGCAGCCAAAGCAGCTAAGCGTATAGAGTTTATTAAGTCACCAATTTTATTGCCAGCGAAAAGGAAAAAAAGATGTATTTATATAGATGATGAGGCAGATGAGGGGTAATAGGGATTGCTGGTTATGAAGCATTTGCAAACACAGAGTCTCTCAATGCAAAAGATTGTGTTTATTAGAATTTGCACGAGATTAAGTGGTAGACATATTAAATGAGCAGATTAAATTTGGTAATTTATGAAGAGTTAAACATAATATCTATTAGGAATTAGAACTCCTTGGTTTTTTGCAGTTGAGGCTTGACATTTGTAGGTTTTATGAGATTTGATGTAAGGTTTTCCTCTGCTACATGAAGATAACCTTAGCTGAATATTATGTAAGGTTTTCCATTATGGATACCTAGATAATTTTCTCTGCTACTTGCAATTTATGTAGTCTCAGATATGTTTTTCTTTGCTACTTACAATTTATGTTGTCTCAAACTTTCAAGTTAATTGATGGCATGTTTATGTTTGAAACGTGCCTACTTAAATCCTTCAAAGTTCTTATTAGAGCAGGTTGTGCATGCACTTATTGGCTTTTGGCTTTTATCATATGAAGTTTCATCTTAACGGGCAAGAAAAAATGAATGATTTATGTGCCAATGGCTTTGAATGTCTCGGATTCCTTATTGTTTATGTTAAGTTGTTGGCACTTAATGATGTATAAAAGGCAACCAAAAGAAATAAGGACAGGTAGTTCTTAAGACGCTGCAAGTCCAGAATGGAGCATGATGAAACCATGAATTCTTTGGATCTGTTAAATGTTGTATGCCCAGTTGGCAGGGGAACAACTATTGAGATCTGATTGTAATACCCACCTAGCGTCTTCCACTAGTAAGTGCGTCCATTCCACTAGGTATTAGAGAAATTGGGATCTTCTTGTCTTCTTATAGGGTCGTTCTCAAGAAGAACCTCCGGGACAATCTCAAGTTGAT
This sequence comes from Isoetes taiwanensis, assembly GCA_021234155.1. Lineage (NCBI taxonomy): Eukaryota > Viridiplantae > Streptophyta > Lycopodiopsida > Isoetales > Isoetaceae > Isoetes > Isoetes taiwanensis. The sequence goes on from JAJEKV010000041.1 coordinate 10,815,988, forward strand.
CGTCTCTCATTTCCAGTGAACTCGGTCTTTAGCCAAACATTGTCCCCTACTTGGAACTCTCTTATTGTTCTGTGCTTGTCCGTTATGCTCTTCTGCCAGCTTCTTGTTGCTAGAAGATATCCTCTTACTTCCTCGACCATTTGTTGCATATCGACTAGCATCTGCTGGGATACTTCTACCTTGGACAAGGGGTTGTCCCAAGTGTCTGGATTCAAGCATTGGTAGCCTTAATTGATCATAAATGGCGACATTTGAGATGACTCTTGATTGGTGTTGTTACATGCAAATTCCACCAAGTGGATGAAGTCGTCCCACTTCAATTGCTTGTTCCAGACATAGTTTCTCAACATGTCTTCAAGTATCTGATTTGTACGCTCCATCTGCCCATCTGTCTGAGGATGATATGTCGTACTCATCGATAGCTTCGTCTGAATGGTGCTAAAAAGATCTTGCCAAAATGCGCTCATGAACTTCGAATCTCTATCAGAGATTATCTCTCTCGGCATTCCATGGAGTTTGAAGATCTCCTTTGTGAATAACACGGCAGTATCTAATGCCATGTCGGTGGTCCTGCATGACACAAAATGTGCCATCTTCGACAACTTATCGACCATGACCATTAAGACATCCTTGCCGCTTATGGTTCTGGGGAGCCCTATTATGAAGTCTATGCTAATTACCTCCCATTTGGCATTTGGCATTGGCAATGGCTCTAGCTCTCCTGGAATCCGAAGCTGTTCTGCCTTTGTCTGCTGACATAGCTGACACCCCCGAATGTACCTGCTATCTGCTTCTTCATGCCAGACCAATAATAACTACTTCTTATTTTGAAGAAGGTTTTCATGAAACTGCTTGGTCGGCTTTTGGGCTATTGTGTGTGTCATGGAGTATCAACTTCCTCATCCCAGATGACTCTGGTATGCACAATTTATTTTACACTAGAGAATGACGACTAAACGTCAGGAAAATCGACAAAGAGTCCAAAAGAATTTGTCAAATATATATTTGACGATTACAGTGACTGTTGATGTGACTAACAAAATGACGTTTAGCTCTGACGAAAAATCTGACTAATAAGCTGACTAATAAGCATCTGACGAATTTCATGGCGTCCAAACTGACGTGTATCTAGTTGTCTAATAATGTGACTAACAAAGCAACGAGTAGTCTGACGATTTGACGATTTTGCTGACTAATTGTCTGACCAAAATGTCTGACTATTTATCTGACGTATAAGTTGATGATTAGCCTCACTAATTTTTCGACTGTTATCCTGACTAGCATTTTATATTTGTCAGAAGAACCATCATGCATAATATCTATTGTAGTTGTTGCTATTCCATGGTTCCTTCCATAATCTAATAATATAAATGACATATTAAGCATCTAGACTTTCTCATTTATCTAATAGCATCTCTATATATTGATCCCAAATGTTTTATAATTTGAGGAGGCCCTGTTTCTCCAACTCCATTGCAAGGGGAAAATAAGGGTTGGTAGTAATTTTTATATTTGTTTAGGTGTTGTTTACTAAAATTTGTTTCTCCTTTCACATAACTTCAAACTTGAAAGCAATCAAGAATATATATCATACCAGCATAAGGGAATACATATGCATCAAATCAGATGTAAATTATGATACATATGATAGAACATAACAAATGAAATATGATCTCTATTCATTTGTCATGAATATTTGCATCCAAAAAATCACGTTGAATCTATTTATCATCATCTAGATTCTATTTGTAGAAGCAATCCTCGCCTCATATTTGGCATTTAAAGCTTAACGTCTTCCTCCTCTTCAATATAATGTTCGAGTGTTAACATGGTTTTTTATGCATTAATTTGTTTGATCAAAGACTTCAAATTATGCTTCTTGGTATTTAGTATTGGTTAAAATAATTTCTTTGATGTGGCAAGTATGTTAACCTTATTTGGCCTGTACATTACACGTGCTGACAAGATTAAGCAATAGGTAGGCCTAAGGAGTGTTTGGATTAGTGATACTTTCTATGCACAATTAAGTGTAAATAAAGGACTTGCAAGTGTTATGATAGCTTTAATTTAATGGACCCATTTGGATTCTGCCCTTTTTCGGCTTTTTTCTAGTGATCCTGTAGGTGGAAGATTCTCTAAAGCGCAAAATGTGCATAGTTTTGTTTATATTGGATAATGGCTAAATTATGCACGATAGTCATGAATTCTAGATATGAGCCAATGGTAGGATTTAAATTGAAACGGACAATGTATCCACGATTCAAATGGTGACAATTGGCATCCCACTTTCACATATCTTATCCAAGTGTTTGTAAGACCTAAATGATCGTGACTCTTCTGGAAACACTGGTGCCAGAACTCTACTTTGCATCTACGACTATGAAGATGGACGATTTTTGTCTTGGCGCCGGAAGTTTATTTTGCATCTACTGTTATGAAGATTGACGATTTTGCTTGCTGGCAACAACCAAAGCATCTTTACTGTTTTTTGCATATCAGGAATTTGCGATTGCGATATTTTTTACATCCAAAAATATGATAAAGTAAAATACATTTGATATTTCTTTTTGTAATGCATTTGTGTTGCACTCAAAAGCATGAACCTCAATATAACACCTAAACAAGCAAATGATTCCTTGATTGAATTCTTCTCCTTTTCAAGAATTTATACTGTAGTGTGTGTAGTGCGGTTACTCCAATGCAGACAAAGCTTAGAACTAGCAATGATTTTAAAACCAACAATGAGCTCACGAAACTCCTTTTCTCTAACAACCTAACATGTATTATAGCATGCAAGCAGGTGTTCCTACACAGTGGGACTTCTTGCAAACTTGTAGCTCTGCTCCTAACTGCCTCTGGAAAAAGACAACCTGCAAAACACACACCATATTAGACTAGAAAACAACTTTCTGCTCAAATGTTGCATAAAGTGCAACAATTTATAATCTTGAAAATATGCTAGGTTTGGAACTAGGATCCCAAATCAGTGCATATTTGGCAAAAATTCAATTATACTATGTGATTGCTAAGTGTGTGTGTGTGTGCTTGCATTCATGGTCTGGTTGGATGGTAACGGGTCTATTAAGCGGGATGCTTGATGTCTTTACCTTGTAGATGAACGGGGTGTTGGTAAGTTGGGTGTGTGAAGAATGAAAATTGAAGGGCTCGTGTCAAAATAACCAACTTTTTGTAGGAACAAATTAAACTAAAAAAAAGGACCAACAAAAAAATAATAAAACAAAATTGCAAACAGAAGCTAAAGGGACGAAACAAGCATTTTAGGGGTAGTGGGGAGATGAAGCAGTGACAGCTTAAGTAGAAAAGATGCTCGGATTTGACAGAATATGGTTTCTTACATCTGAATCATTTGTAAAAGCTTATCCTTATGGTGGTTAGGGCATGCAGCCAGAAATGAAATCTAGAAATTCGATGCACACCATATTGTCGCGCTTTGCAAATCTGACAGGGACAGGCTTAATCGGGGCATTAGCTATAGTTCTTGGTTGCTGGATCTATTGGGGTCGAGTTTTCTTGGATCGAAACTAGAACCGGGTTTTGCTAAGCCTTGTTTTCCCTTATGTGGTTCTAATGATAGGATTGAGAAAAAAATCGGTGGCTGCTAAGGGATCAAGGCTGACCAGGTTCTCTATATTTCTTTGTCTTTCCATATTCTGTTATAGAGGTATTCAAGATAGAATAGATTTCCACAGAATAGATCTCGTTAAATATAATACAACTTTGTTTCAAAGAGATAAGATACGTTTAAGGCTTATAATGCCATGATCATCAGTGGAACTAAATTCTGAAAATTATTTCTGATTCTTATTCTCATGTATCACGTTGCTTCAAATAGAACTTAGCCTGATTGAGCTTGGATTTAGTATCTAACAATGGCAGGGCAGTTCTAGGACTTCCAACAAGGGGCATACTAGATCAAAGTTATTAGAACTACTTTGGAAAGCTGAACATGGCAGTGCGCAGTCTACAAAGATCTAAATTCCTATAGAACTCTGTAGACTGCATAACATGTGTAGGAATTTGCTGTTGGAAGGTATGATATATTCATTTGCATCTCTTTTCAAATTCATAGTGCTACTGCAACTGCTTTAGATTCATCTATGTGTTATCTATATTACCATAGTTCAAGAACGCTATAAGGATCCTTTTAATTTCCTTTATGACTAGAAAATAGATATTCCTTTGTGCAACTGGACTGGAGTAACTTGTGGCGGCCATCAGAATGGGAGCTAGATCTTGGCGACATGTCGTTTGTAGTCCCATCCCTTCAAGGCTTTCTGAATGACGCCATCTCAGGTACCTTAATCTGTCCTTGATCCTCAGTGTTTATTTCTTTAGTGTCTTATGGCTTCTGAAAAACACATTTTAGAGCTTCTATGGATATGCCTTATAATTTTCTATGGCTAACCTAGTCTATGTATCAGCAAGTGCGGGATGCTGAGGAAGCATGGCCTGCAAATGCATGCTATTATAAAGGGGCTATGCTACAAATACAAATCTGGGGAAAGTTGAATATTGCTACATTTATTTTGGATCTGTTACTTCATAAGAGATGCTGCAAGTGCTGCTCTATACAACATGAACAAACAGGACCTGAAGACATGCTTCCAAACTGTGTTTCACCACAAACTCAATCCAACAAGGAGGAACTTCAAACATTTCAAAATGCATCAAAAATAGGTAGTTTGATTTAAAGAACAATGCAACATAAAAGGTTTGTTGGTTTTGAATGGACTGCTGATGTACAAGCTTTTATACGAAACTTCGACTTTGTATACTGCTGCAACTAGTTGGCCCATTTTACTTAAATATTGCCATATTGGATTTCCCTACTAGATTTCTGCATCTTTTCACAGTATTTAAACATTTTATTTATGGCTGAATGTTATGGAAAGATAGCTGCTTCTTAGCTTTGGTAGTCTTATATTTATTTCTGCAGACTTTAGTGTTTGGAATTTAAAGAGCTTGGATGTTATACCTCTTGAATGATAATCCATTACATAATTTTCAATGTTTATCAATATAATGGTATCATTTGCACTTTTGCTACGATTTTTTTTTGTTATTATGATTATAAATGCAGATCTACAAGCGAATTATCTTTTTATGCTAGAATCTTATGCAGTTAAGATCCTACAATCAATTTTGTTGTTTAATTTGCACTCCGTATTAAAGTATAGAGTCTTATTACAAGCTGGAATATCAGGGTTCAAACCCATGTTTGGTATATAAACATTTGGTATATAAACATCGCAATACTTCATAGACCAGTAAATATGATGACCAATATTCTAACTATTGCATTGACTAAAAAATTGCCCAATTATCTGACTAATAAGATTTCGATCTAGCTGACTAAAAAGTTGACTATCTGACTAACTAATAAGCTGACTAAGCTTCTTACTATTTGTTTGACTATTTATTTGACTAACAAACTGACTAATCTTCTTTGACTAAAAAACTGACTAAGCTTCTGACTAATTGTTTGACTATTCCTCTGACTATGTCTGACTATTATTCTGACGTTAAATCGTCAGAACATTCATCAGGAATAAGGGCCTGGGCAGTTGTCTATTTTATAAAGGCTCTCTGACGATTATTCTGCCGTTTAGCCATCATTCTCTTGTAATGTTATGGTACAATAGGTTACCTTCTCTCTTGAAATTCTTGAAGGTCTCCTTCTCTTTGTCCGTTCTTGCCTCTTTCAAGAGGCTTGCCCATGCTTCCTTGAAGTCTCGGTCTGTTGGCAACATTTGTTCTATCTTCTTGTCAAACTCACTAGTGAGTGTTCATATGGCATTGCAATGGACTCTCGTGGTTAAATGGTGCCTTAAGAGCATGTCTGCAACCACATTGAGCTTGTCTGGTTTGTAGGTGATGTCAAAATCGTACTGCTCTATGAACTCCATCCACCCCCTTTGTCTCAAGTTGAGATGTGGTTGGGTGAAGACATATTGTAGACTCTGGTGGTCTGTATCTAATTAGAACTTCCTTCCCAATAGATAGCATCTCCATATCCTCAACGCTCTCACCACTGCTAACAACTCTTCATAGGTTGGGTAGCACGTCTCGGCGTCATTCATCTTTCTTGAATCATCATGCTACCACCCTCGACTCCTGCATTAAGACTGTTCATGTCGCAATCTCGTTAGTATCAGTTGCCACCTACTTGTCCTTCTCTGTATCGGCCAATGTCATGACTGGGGCAGTCGTTAAAGCCTCTTTCAACATCTCAAATCTTGCTTTGGTATTCTTTTGCCAATGACTCGCCCAGTCCTTTATCTTCTTTGCTTTGGTGAGGTCCGTTAGCGGGGCTGCTATCTTGGCAAAGTTCTTGACGAACTTTCTATAATAGCTCGCTAAGCCGAGGGAGCTCCTCACTTCATGGATGTTCTTCGGTGCTGGCCAATCAATTACCGCTTCAATCTTCACAGGGTCAGTAAAAATTCCTTCTACTGAAATTACATGCCCCAAGTACTCTACTCTTTCGGTAGCGAAGTGACACTTGGACAACTTCGCATAAAGTTGATGCCTCCTCAGCTTCTCAAGTACCTTCCTCAAGTGTTGTGCATGCTCTTCCAGGGACTTGCTATACACCAAGATGTCATCGAAGAAAACTATGATGAACGTATCCAGAAACTCACGAAAAAGGTTGTTCATGAGTCTCATGAAGATTGCTGGGGCATTGGACAGTCCGAATGGCATCATTGTGAACTCATAATGACTATATCTCGTTCTGAAAGCAGTTTTGTGGATGTTTTCTTCCTTAATCCTGAGTTGGTGATAGCCTGACCTCAAATCTATCTTGGAGAAGACTTTCGCACCTTGGAGCTGATCCATCAAATCATCTGATCTGGGTAAGGCGTACTTGTTCTTGATGGTGTGCTTGTTTAATTGACGATAGTCAATGCACATTCTTAAGCTTCCATCTTTCTTCTTGACGAATAGGATAGATGCCCGAACGGGGACACGCTAGGTCTTATAAATTCTAGGTCTAGCTGCTCTTGCAACTGCTTCTTCAATTCTGCCAACTCTTGAGCTGTCATTATGTATGGTGCCTTACTTGTGGGCTTAGTCACTGGTTCAAGTGTTATTTCACACTCGACTCCCCTGTATAGAGGTAGTTGCTTGATCTCATATGGAAACAGATCATGGCATTCCTTCACTAGCTCGGCTATTTGCTTTGGCAACTTGCTCGATGCTTTGCTCTCCTTCTCTTCCTTTGTTTCGAGCTCCTCAACTTCGAGCTTGAAGACGTAAGCCACTTGCTCTCTCTTTATGCATTTAAGTAACTTCTTACTAGACATGCATTGCATGATTGGGATGACGTTTTTACCTGTTATATCAATGATTTTTCCATTTGATGCTGTCAAGGTCACTTTCCGCTTTCCACGATCAATTATTGCACCAGCCGGGCCAAGGTATTCCATTCCTATGATCAGGCCATACTTGCCAGTGTTTATGACCTCTGATCCCGTTCAAATGTTGATGCTGGGTAAATCGAAGTTGATCCTTTTTCCCGCTGTGTGTCGGATTGCTCAGCTTGCCAACACTACTTGCCTAGGCTTGGACTTCAAGGGTTTCAGCTTCAATATTTCTATCATCCCTGTGAAAGCAAAGTTATGGGTACTCCATGTGTCTTCAATACGATGAAAGATATGGCTTTGACTTTCCCTATTGTTGAAATAACCTAATATTGACTCTCGGCATTCTTGAAGTCAATCGCCAAAAAGATGTGGCACTCACATTGGATGTAGTCGCAAGTCTTCTTCGTTATGTTCTGGAGATGTCTCCCATCCTCCTAACTCTGTTAGAGCCGCATTCATCACAGGGACAATTGTGCGTTCGATGTCCCAGTTGGAAGCACCTGAAGCACAAGTGCTTTTCTATACATTCTTGCCTCTTCTCCTTGGGGATGGACTGCAAGAATTGCTTCACTGCCTTGGAGTAGTTTAAACCTCCCGCTTACCCTTTATCCTTGAAGGTGACTTGCTTCTTGTCCTGCTTCCCCTTGTTTGCATTATACAGTGGTATAGCAGGTGTCAGACTTGTTGCTCTCGGGCTATAGCATCCGATAACTTTCCCCTTATCCTGTAGTACTGCTATTTTTGCCCGCTGCTTTGGGGACCTGCTCCTTGTAGGCTCAAGGCCTTGGACTCTACTTCTGACACTGTTCTCCAAGCTTCTTGATCTCATCATTCAATCCCTCAATGCACCCCTCAACTTCGTGTTTTTCACTCAACTTTGGCACATAAAGCCTCAGTCTCATGAATTCTTTGATGTACTTCTGCACCGTCTTATTGCCATGTTCCAGCCTATAGAACTGCGGCATCATGTGCCAATTGTGTTCCCTTGGTACATAATAACGCTTAAATGCCTTGAAGAACTTATTAAACCTGCAGCTATCCCTGCTCAACCCATGGGCCCTGGCATAGCCCTTCCACCAAATTCTGGCCGCTCCTTTGAGGTTAGTTATAGCCACTCTGCACTTGTCTTTGTCCTTCATGCCATAGGCGTTCCCATACTTTCCCATCTCATTCCAACCAGGCTTCGGCTTCCATTCCTGATCGGCTATCCCCCAAGAACTGGTCTAGCTTCCTGGCTTTCCAGACATTGCTGAGTGTGGAGTCGACTTCCTTCTGATAGTCGGCCCCATTTCTGCCCTTATCTCGGTTCAGACCGCCGGGGCGGTCTTGCTGATCATTGTCCTGCTCCTTTGACTAAGAGCCCGAGTCAGAACTGTTGTCGGAGGAGTCCGTGCTAGGGGATCTCCTTCTCCGGTGCTTTATTTGTTCTTTGAGCAGGTGCCTGGGTTAACTGGACATTCTGGACTGGTGCAATTACTGCTCTTTTTGCCAATAAGGTTTTTATCTCTTGGATATCCAATCTTATCTGGGATATCTCTTCTTCAGGGATTTGCACTTCAAACTCTTGGTACAGGTCCCTTGGCTGGAATTGTCGGGCTGGAGTTTCCTCATCCCGATGGCTTTGGTACTGCTCTATGGTCCTTGGTGCTCTAGCTACATACACATTAGATTGCACTCTTATGATTAGTTTTTGTTTGTTGCTGCATTGGTTATGTTTGATGATATAGTTGTGCGGACAAAAGTATACCAAAGAACATTTATAATGCTTAATAAAATATATTCATAAGATAAGTACATCATTACAATGATTCAGAAGGAAGCTTAAGCTATTCTTGGAATCTCCGATATGCAGGATGGTCCTCCAAGAACTTCTTTACTTGGGTTGTACCAACTGTATGCCCTAGGTTTCTGAGAATATTGGTGGATGTCCTACCTTGCAGTGATGTTACTAGCTCTTCCACCATTCGATCTGAGGTATAGACCGCATTGATGGCTAGTCAGCCTTGTCAGCTATAGGGGGCCGCAAAGTCGAAGATGCTCAAGGCTATTGCTCCCTTCACTAGTATGACATGGTCGATTTTTTGAGGCAGTCGCGCATGTCTACCGATTCCTGAGAGAGCAATGAGCACTCCTTCTTCCATTGGGATGAACTAGCGGTGAATCTCTGCTATCCTCCCGTCGGTAAGGAGTGGGAGGTAGTATCTTAGGGCCTTGTCGTGTCCTGCTTCCTTGGCCTCGTCTCCTGTCCTGATGCTGGACCTGTGTCTTTCCAATTAATCGTTTACTGGGATTGTTGTCAAGTCTTCATAATCTGCTACCATGGACCTGAAGGAGGTCAAGTTGATCTCGCTTCTTTTTAGTCTGGCTGGAGCCGTTGATGAGGAGTTAGGCAGGAGTGCACTCGTTGTCTTGCCCTGATGCCCGTCCATTCTTGGATGGCGATGAATTCCTCTTTTGAAAGAAGCTCCCGCTGGATCATGAGCTGACGGATGTTGTTGTAGGCTTCCACGTCTGAGCTGGATTGCCCTGTATAAGTATTGGCTTCTCGTATATTGATGGGAAAGTCTTGAGTCTCCGGTCGATGAAGTCATCGAGGCCAGGCTGTTGGCATAGAAAATGCAAGAGCTCATCTACCCTGTATCCTCTGTCTCTGCACTCCAAAAAGTTCTTAATGTTGTGCAGTAGGAGGTATTCCTGGCTTTCGATGATGATCGGGGCCAAGCTTGTGATGCCTAACCCTAGAGCTATCCTTGTCATGTGCAGATCCTCTTAAAAACTCTGGAGTTCTTGCTCAGCGTGTTGCCACTCTTGGATGGGGTTGACCTCAATGAAGTCTTCGACATCCTCGCCTTGTGCTTCTTCCTCTTCTTCTGGTTCCGCCTCTACGTACTCCAGAAACAATTGATCTTCTGCCGAGGGCAGGGGGCTCTATGTTCAGTGGCTGGATAGAGGGTTCCCCTATTTGGGTTTGAGCTCGGTGGAACAAGAATATGGCTATAGAAGAGGTATAGGAGAAATGTCTTTTCCTATTTACTGCCATGGTCATATACTCTGGCATGTGAGAAGCCTCATTGTCTTGGTATTTGACAATGTTGGGAGCATCGCTCAAGGCGGCTTGAAGAGTTGCCCTTGGTGCAAAGTACCTTATGCATGGCGGAAACTCTATTAGAGAAGAGTCTATTTTTGCCTACAATTCTCACATGACTTCCTGGTAGAATAGGATAGCATTTTTTGTGGAACTTACATCAAGTTCCTTTTGGAAGACTGCGAAGACTAAGCTGATGTCAGTTTCAACTGCGTGAGCAGTGGCACTGTACCATCACCTGAAGGATGAAGTGGCCATGATGTGGTGTGAGTGGGGTTACAAAACAGATCTATGAGCGCCTCTGAAGTCAGAAAGATTGCCTTGGAGTGAGGAGCGAAGTTCTAGGTCGCAAATGAGGTTATGGGCGTATTTATAGCCAAGTTCTAATTTGGAATTTTTAGGGTCTAGAAATCATTGGAGGTCTAACTAGGTGTTCCTCGGGTGGTTTAGGACTTGGCTACTCCCTCAGTGCACGAGAGACCCGAGCTAAATTTTAGCGAAGACCCTAGATGCACTGTGAGTGGTGGATGCTTGTTTAGGTGCTATATGACTCTAAAAGTTTGGAGGCAGAATCTTGCTTATCTCAAGGAGTTGAGCCAGGCTATCCTTCATTTTCTTGTTTTGGACTTATTTTCGAGTAGTTATATGGATGAATACTCACATAGTATGCGAGAGCCCCGGGCTAAAATTTAGTTAAGGCCTCTGGGCGCACTCTGTGAGTAGTGGATCTCTTGTGTAGGTGCTAAATAACTCTAAAAATTTGATGTGAGGGCAGAATCTTGCCTATCTCGAGGAGTTAAGCCATAATATGTCCTTGGTTTCTTGGTTTGGACTCATCTAGGTGTATATCCGTGGTCAAATACTCACACAATGTGTGAGAGCCCCGAGCTAAATTTTAGCGAATGTCTCTAGGCGCACTCTATGAGTAGTGGAGGCCTTGTTTGGGTGCTAGGTAACTCTAAAAGTTTGATGTGAGGGTAGAATCTTGCTTATCTTGAGGAGTTAAGCCAGAATATGCCTTTGGTTTTTTTGTTTGGGCTTGTCTAAGTGTAGATCCGTGGTCAAAACTCACACAATGCGCGAGAACCATGAGCTAAATTTTAGCTAAGGCCTCTGGGCACACAATGAGTAATGGAGGTCTGTTTTGTCACTTTACGTGCAAATTAACTCAAACAAATGACACATGCTATTATTATGACTACATCAAAGACATTATTACACCTGACAGCTTGAATTAAACAATTTTTATAGTACAAAAAATTTTATTCACATGATTTAGCAGTCTTCCTTCTTGATAAACCTGGCCAACTTCATGTCTCTAGGCATGCAAGTGACTCTCTTAGCACGAAGAGCACATGCTAGAGAATCTTCAAAATGCTGAACCAACTTCTGCTCCGCTGCTTCCTGTAATGCGAGTAACATATCGCTTCTCCTTGTCCAACTCCTGCAAGATCTCGCGTGCAAATTTTGCAAAGGCGTCTCATGGTATCAAAAGGCCATAGCTCCTCTGGAAAGGTCGAATCTCCTGTGCAGCTTTTGCGAAGTGTGAATCTTTGCTCCTCTTCACAGGCTTCTTTGGGGGTATCAGTCTTTCTGGGGGTGGCTTCAGGGTATTTTCCTTAGTGAGCCTTCCTCCTTCCATGTATTGGACCTTGTGCTTCATAATACTTGGCGTAAGCCTCATATATCTTTATGTACTGCTTGTACTCCACTATCTTCTTCTTGTACTCTCACTCGTGCTTGAGTACATAGGATTCCCGTGCCGGCTTGTTTGGCTTCTTGGGGCATGTAGCTGGTTTGGGCCAGGTTGTATAGGAAGGTGGTGTCGATACTTCTTGATTGTCTGGATTGGAGGGTTCTGTTCCTTCTGTGCAGTGGGGTATCCTCCAAGCATCGTCGTCTGATGCAGTGCCCGAAGATGAAGTTGGGGTTTTATCGGGCTCCCTCTCCGTGATCTTCACCCCCTTGCTCAGTGTCTTCTTTGTTTTCCTTGCAGGCTTTTTCGCTGGGAGTGGATCCTTGCCCTTTTGAGTTCTTCCTTCTCTGCTAATCTCCGTTTCTTCTCCTCTTTTTCTCTTGCTAATCTTCCGGTGGCGACGAGCCTTCCTCTCTGTAATTCCTTCGTCCTGTTCATCTTCATTGTGGCTCTCGTTATACTGAGTGTCAGGATGTTTTGTTGGCCCTGGTCCTCCTGTTCTTGCTCCTAATCTTCCTATTCTCGCTCTTGCTCTTGGTGCCCTGGGTTTTGTTGCTCTTGATCTGGGTTTTGAGATGCTTCTATTCTTGTGCATTCTTGGGCCTCCTCGCCCTTTGCTCGGCAGCGAGGACTTGGACGCTGCTGGATCTATCTTCCAGAACCACTGACTGTTTTTTTGGTGTGGGCCATGTTTTGAAATAGTCAGATTGCCTCACTGGCGCCTAAAAATTGCCTTGTTGGTCGGAGCAGCAACTAGGGAGGTATGGTAGGATTGAGGAACCCTAAGGATCTATCTATAGGTTTGGGAGTTTTAGGGTTTCCACTTGTAATTTTCATGTTATCTAACTATTTAGACATCGGTGTTTGCTGGCTTGAAATATTTGGTTCCTTAAGGCAAAATTTACTCCCACTGCTCACACAGTGCGCGAGAGGTTTAAGCTAAATTTTAGCGAAGGTTTCTTGGCGCACTTTGTGAGTAGTCACTCTTTCTTAATTAAAATCTGGATTTTCTAGACATATTCTTAGGGGTTTGACAGGTTTTCCTAGCTTAAATTTTGATTTTAAACTGCGTTATGCTATCAGATTACTCTAATTATGTATATTTCTTGGTGAATTATGGTCAAATACTCACACAATGCATGAGAGCATCGAGGTAAATTTTAGCTAAGAGCTGCAGGCGCACTCTGTGAGTAGTCACTTCTAGTGGTCAAAATTTTCAAGTTTTAGTAGTATTTTCAATTATACTTTTCCTACTATTACTAGCTTAGCTTATTATTCTAAGATGATTTTTTTTTTCCATTTTTCGAGGCTCAAGCTTGGATTGTTAACTCAAAGATGGAATTTCTAACTATTAGTACTAACTGGAAAAATGGCCAGTACTTGATCTTGTCCTCCAAGATCATTGCTCTGATACCATTGTGACGTCTTCTGCTCGTATACGATGCTCCCATCGTATAAAAACCTGGAGTTCATCCCTCTGCCAACGCACGAGCTGACAGAGGCCGTCCACCTGTTACCGAATCCTTGCTATCTGACAAGAACTCGATGGGGATGAATGGACGTGTCATTCATCCTGTCTCCCTCAGGGTCGTCCTAGTTATGGAAGCGTAAACAACTGTAAGCACAAAGCATCAACTAATACACATATCCACCTCGAAGGGTGATCCACCATAGTATAACATCTGTAACAACAACATCAATAACATCACATAAGGGAATCCTACCCAAGGCTCAGACTCATGGGGTTGATTGACGGCTTGGGTCTCTAGGGGTCAAACCGATAGAGTTCATAACAATGGACTTGGCTGGCATAGAACATGGTTGTTGGGTAGTCCGCTCCATCCGCCCCTCCTTTGCATACTTTGCAGATTAGGCTGATAACTCTTGGAACTTGACCGTAGCCTGCCGGGTGCATAGCCAAGGGGGCTACTCTTGGGTTGCATCTCCCCAGTTGCGATGAGGTAGGAGGGGATCACCACCTCCAGAGGCACGCATGCCCATCACATGCGGCTAGAGAGCCACTGCTCGTCTATGACTTGAATCCCATTGAAGGTGAAACATCGCCCAAGAGGTGCCGAGCCCATGCCTTGCCCACACTCAGTGGCAAGCCATCAGGCCTAGCCTGCTAAGATCCCTGGTAGGCTTTACACACTAGAGGGATCACTCTGTAATGGGACATGTCCTCCTTATTTGTCAGTCTAGCCCTGCCACCCACAGCCAGGCGGGCTCCTATGCACAGGTTGCATTAATTAGGAATTAACGAGGCTACCTAGGTACATCATCTACTAAGGCTTTTAGGGCTCTACCCCCCTTCCCAATATACAGGAGTGCACATAGAATAAAATACCATCATCCATAGAACTGAAATATAGAATAACATTCTAATCTATCTAGCTAAACATACATGATTAGGTTCCTTCGTTAGGGCTTGTGATCCCAGAATCTGATAATACTAAAGTCTTCAGAACCCACCGGTCTGCCACTGCTGAAATCGGAAAATTCGGAGCCCACTGATCTGTTTTGGATCACTTCCGACAGCCCAAGCAACCTCCTTCTGTTCTGCCTCTTTTGTTGCTTCTTCCGACTTTTCTGCAATCTCGCTCACTGATCTTCTTATCTGGTACTGCCGCTCCTACAGATCCTTCCAGCTTCCGGGTGCTCCTCTGCCGCTTCGAGTCCTTCTGGTCTTTTTGTTGCCCCAAAAGCTTGCATCCTTTCATCTGTTGCATTCTCCTGATATTCCTGTTGCAGAAGCCACACCGCTTTCTATCATTTGGCCACGTGTACACGTCATACCCTTTTGCAATATAAAGGCTAAAACCAACAAACTCCCCCTTTAGCCTTTATGGTCTACAACCCCCACCAGATTCCTTGCAGCCACCAGTTTAGGCTCAGATAGAGCCTTCGTTAGCATATCTGCTTGTTGAAGTTGGGTGGGAATATACATCACATTTATCTCTCCCCTTTCCACTTTATCTCGTATGAAATGATGATGTATGTCAATGTGCTTGGTTCGAGAATGTTGAACTGGATTCTTTGTCATTGCCACACCGCTCTTATTATCGCAATATAGTACGGTGGCTTCGTTTGGCGAATCTCCCAATTCCTCAAGCATTCTACGCAGCCAAATTATTTCTGAAGCCGCCATGGACGCCGCTACATATTCCGCTTCCGCACTGGATTTAGCAACACACTCTTGCTTTTTACTTGCCCATGATATCGCTGCATTCCCAAGTTTGCACAAATAACCAGACGTGGATTTTCTGTCATTGATAACAAAGACTCATTTAAAATATATTTTACTATAAAAAATCGCTCCAAACTGGTTGTTGCCAGTAATTTGCCAGGCAGGTTTATTGCCCATCGCTGCTGTTCAAAACTGCCTAACCGGCATGAACTTTGATACTGTGCAAGGATCAAGCTTCTAGGTTTTATGCAAGCCAAAGCCCTAAAGACTGAATCTTCACAGATGATCTTCTCGTAACCAAGATCCCGTTGCTTCCCCAAGCTAATGACAGAAAACATCTTTTGCTTCTCAGATTTCTACTCCGGCTCTCCTTGATGCGAGTATGTATCTTCCGTTGTTTGATACTAAGGAAGAATATACTTCCTGAATATAGTTTTACTCCGGCTAAATTAGGCATTTGCTAATGTCCTTGGAAGTCTTTGCCGGAGGAAACCCATTATCAGACCAAGTTTTTACTGAGGTCAGAAGCTGGATGCTGCACAGAAACTCGGGACTCCGTATATATTATCCGGGATGTGGTTAATCCGGACAAAACAGAGTGGTTAATCCGGACATCCGGTATCAGCCAGGGTGGTTAATCCGGACATCCGATATCAGCCAGGGTGGTTAATCCGGACATCCGATATCAGCCAAATGGTTAATCCGGACAAAAAGTGGTTAATCCGGACAAAAAATCAAGCGTAGAACTGTGAGGCGGGGGCAGAAATTTTGATCAGATCACTCTTGCTGCTCCGTGGGCGGTTTGATCCGCTTTAAAAAGCATGCCAATCGCTTTGTATGCCCCTTTTATGTTAGATTGATGAAGAGAGGAAGAGATTTAAGGCGAAATAGAGTAGAATCGATCAAAAAAGGGCAAAAACAGTTGGTTTTTGGGCTTCAAACTGCGCAGTTCTTAATGGCTGATAACGGTGTCCGGATTAACCACAATGGCCGATAACGGGTGTCTGGGTTAACCACATTCCAGATGATATATACGGTCTTCCCAGAAACTCTACTTCCAAGGGTTTTGTTAGCGACATTAAAAGGATGAGTATGATGAGATTGGAAGGGGCTGCCAACACGATTTGGATCACTCCCTTTTGCCTTATTCGCCCTATATTTGTGTTTCCTAAACTTCCAGTCATAGCCAAAATTGAAATCAGAAGTGGGTTTTGCTTGTGCAGATCTGTTGTAACAAAGGAAATGTAGAATCAAGGCTCACCATTTTTCGCTTTGCTCCTTCTGATGTTAGAGTTGAAAGCAAAGATCCAAGCACTAAGTGATACTTGTTAATCCCATCTCCAGAGGGCATATACAACATGAACAACTACATCGCAGGTAGAAGAAGAAGAAGCCGATATCAGATAATGGGTATGGCAGAGGAAGAACTTCATGAATTTTTGGAATTTTCGCCGCCGTTGATTTAAAAGTTAGCAGATCTAATGGCTGTGGTTGAATTTTGCTGACGTGGCTATTCACGTGGATAGCTTAGAATTTCAGCAAAAGTTGCACCTTCGGTTAGGCAAGCCTGCTAAAAAATCTCAGGCGGCTCTTGTGCATTCAAGTAATGTGCATATTTCATATAACGAAGGTTGCCTATACGCACCTTTACCTTCAATTTCAAATCCAGGTAATCCGATGCAGGCTTCAATCCCATGCAAAGTTTAGTTTGCATGAAAGGGGACCGTAAGTGTGAAGTAAACCAAACATATCGTCTTGCAAAGGTCATAAATTATCGTCTATCTGCAAACAGACTGAGTAGGTCTTCAAGCAAACTTTTTCAGGATAATGGAGCCTCTTGTTCGAGCATAAAACCACTCACGCGTTTTATTTGGACTTAAATAACTTAAACTACTCTCGGCACGAAAGCCACTTGTTCCAGCAGAAAGGCACATTTTGTCTGGACTTAATCAACTCAAGCTACTTTGCATGAATGATTTCAAAACACCTTATCACAGTTTATAGGAAGAATTTAGTGGGTGTATTAAATTGCCGCAACACTTTTCAAGATCCATTTTTTTGATCGTTACAACTTCATTAAAAGGCAAACACACTGCCCTAGCGATAATCTGTAGAGATAACAGAATATTGTTTCTTCTTCTTTTCATCCCCCATAATGATCAATGTTTTTGCCAAATACTTTTACAGAAAAACGCTGCGAACAGAAAATAAGATGGAAATCTATCTGCCAAGGCAAGCTGCTCCAACATTTATAAAGTAGATCCATCTACAAAAATTTGAAGCTTGAAGAAAACCCAACAAAGAGGAGTAGAATGGCAGGTCTTTTGGTTCCCATGTTTTTGCATCGCTCAATGCAAGGCCTATTTCCATTCCAGCCCTACAAAATCCCAGCCCTCCATTCCTACTTCCGCCATAATCCCCGCCCTTTCCTTTGAATATTCCGAGCATATGCCCAACCCCCACATCCCTTCCCAAGGGATCGCCTTTCGGGCAAGAAAACAGATATCCTGTTATTTATACAAATATCATAGGCCTAACAACTTCGTATTTCAACACAAGCTAGCTATGGCGTCAGATTCTTTTTAATTTTCACTAGATTTCTTCTAATCTTGCTTGATATGCTCAGCTGCTAAGCCTTCTAAGCTTTTCTGCAAAGTGATTCGCTTGAAAAAAAAAAGATCCTCCCAATTGATATATTGCGATAATCGGTCTGTGATTCCCGGTTACCTAGCTGCGTTATATTGGGATGTCTGTTTCCACTGGGGAACCTAGAAGAGTCTAGCTTCTCACCCTGGCAAGCGGTGTAAGCTCAAGGGAATTAGCGTTGCTTTGTAAACATGGGCAACTAAAGGAAGCAGTGAATAAACTGGAGCAAGCTGAGGCTCCAGCCGGTTTAGCTAGTTATGTCTGTATCTTACGAGCTTGTAGCAAACTTACCGATGCGGCAGAAGGTAAACGGATTCATGCACGCATTGCTGGGCTGGGAGTGGACCAAGAAACCAATATTGCAAATGGGCTTATTAAGATGTATACAAAATGTGGCTGCATAGATGAGGCTGAAAATGTCTTTTCTCAAATGCAAGGTCGGAATGTCATCTCATGGACGAACATGATCTCTGCATATGTTCAGTCCAATAAGGCTGAGGAGGCACGGCATCTGTATAGACAAATGCTTGTGAAAGGTGTAGACCCAGACAAGGTTGCCTGTATTTCTATTCTAAGCGCATGCACCAATTCAGCAGCATTGTTAGAAGGTAAGCTGATCCATGCTCTCATTATAAGTAAAGGTTATGAATGTGATCTTGTTGTTGGCAATGCCCTGATTGATATGTATGGCAAGTGTGGATATGTCAATGATGCCCATAGGATCCTTGCTAAAATGCCTCATCGGGATGTCATATCTTGGAATTCTATGATTGGAGCTTATGTCCTTCATGGTCCACATGAAATGGCAATGGAATTATTTGGTGGAATGCATTCAGGAGGTGCACAGCCTGATAATGTCACCTTCGTGACCATTATTGGTGCATATGACTGCCAGGTAGTTTTAGCAGAAGGGAAGATGGTACATGCATATTGTATTGCTTGTGGATTCAATATAAATCTCTTTGTGAAAACTTCTCTGATAAATATGTATGGCAAGTGTGGTAGTCTAGAGGATGCAAGAAAGGCATTCTATGAAATGGATCAGACAAATGTAATTTCTTGTACTGCCATGATTGCAGCATATATCCGGAATGGAGATAGTAAGGGTGGCCTCATATTGTTTAGGCATATGTATGCACAGGGCATGCAGTTGAACGAGGTTTCTTCCACTAACGCTCTAAACGCATGTCTCTGTCCCGCATTTCTTGCAGATGGTAAGCTTATCCATGCCCAGATCAGTGCTTGTAGACTTTCAGAGAATGTTACAGTCGCAAACGCCCTGGTTAGTATGTATGGGAAATGTGGAACTGTTAGTATTGCATTCTGGATATTTAATAGTATGCCACTTCAGAATCTGGTGTCATGGAATACGATGATAACAGGCTGTGTCCAAAATGATTGGCACGTGAAGGCACTCCATCTTTTTCAGCAAATGCACCAAGAAGGTATTTTTTTAGACAGAATCTCTTTTACCTCTATTCTAACTGCTTGCTGTTCTGTTAAACTTTTTGGGGATGGTAAGTTTATCCATGCCTGTATCATTGATTCACACCTTGCCCAAGATGCCATGGTCAATACCGCCCTTATCAACATGTATGGCAAGTGTTTGCATTTAGAAGATGCCATTCACGTGTTTGAGGAAATATCTGAAAAGGACATAGTGTCTTGGAATGCAATGATTGCTGTGTGTGTTCATAATGAGCATGGTATTCATGCTATTGAGTTCTTCAATGAAATGCAATTACAAGGGTTGGCGCCAGATAGAATCACTTTCATTGGCGTTCTAGATGCATGTGCTAATGTAGCAGCACTGAATATTGGTAGGCAGGTTCATGCCACTCTTGATATTGCATATGATTCTGATGTGGCAATTGTTAATGCACTGCTTAACATGTATGGAAAATGTGGAAGCCTGTCAGATGCACACGAAACATTCAGAAAAATGCAAGGACATGACCTGTTGACATGGAATACGATGATAACAGCCTATTCACAGCATGGTGAAGCTAATGAAGTGTTGCAGCTGTTGATGAAAATGCATCACGAAGGAGTAAAGCCAAACAATGTAACTTTTATTAGTCTTCTGTCTGCATTTGGTCGTGCAGGATTAAATACAGAAGGGTTCTTTTGTCTTGTATGTTTAAGTGAACTGTATAGTATTGCTCCCATGTTGGAGCATTATGGTTGCATAACCGACCAATTTGGTCGTCTAGGAAAGCTGGATGAAGCAGAGGAGTGTATAATAGCTATGCCCTTCCAAGCCAATGCAATGACATGGATGACATTGCTTGGAGCTTGTAGGGTCCATGGAGATGAAGAACGAGGGCGGCGTGCTGCACAACATGCCTTCGAGTTGGATCAGCAGACTAGTGGAGCATATGTGATGTTGGCAAACATCTTTGCAGAGTCTGCCCGCCCGATAAGCCCCAAACAGGATTGCGGAACAGTATGAAGGCATAGTTACTAGCCTGGAAAAACGGCATATTAAAGAAGGATGGGGTTGGTATGGCTTTAAGTTCTGTGGCATGAATATGTTCACCTGTCTGATGCATGTAAAGCAATCATATATCTAACCTAAAACGTGTTCCATGTAAATGGTCATCATCTAAGACCTTGTGGAAGCAAAGTCATCTCTCTCTCCACCAAGCAATAGGGTAATATGCCAAGCATCATAAAGTATTGAACACATTGGACTAAAGAAAAGGTGTCTCCGGCTGGTAAATACTTATTTGCGTGCATGTTTTTAAAGTAAATAATTTCTTATCCTAAGTAAAACTAACTAGGAATACATAGGAACGAGAGTAGCAGACTTATGATAACCATTCAACTTTGAAATGTCTTTTGTTTCGAATGTCTCTTTTACTCCATTTTACTTCTTTGCTTGCAGATGGTGATGAATATCATTGAGAACAAGCAAGAAAAAACTGTGATCTTGATATGTAAGTCTTCTTCTGTACCTCTGCTTTGATCTGGATCTTTTATTTTAGAAGCTTTAGATCATACTGCCATGATTTGCTTCGAAGGCATGAAGACGAGCTAGAGGACACAATAACCAGCAGCAGATACCTTGTTTTAAAAACAGGTTTTATTACATCCTCATCATTGGACGAGATACAGATGCTTAAGCAGTCCTTGATGAATGCAGTTAGCCCTGAATCAACATAACCCATTCAAGTACCCTGCATAACTGCACTCTTTGATCCTTCCTGCCTTATTTTGTTGAGAATTACAAGGCTTGTATAAATGCATCTCCCATTTTTTCAAACATCGAGATCCGTTATTAAAATGAATGGCAGATGTTAGCCAGGCTGTACTGACGTGCAGAACATCCTGTTTGGTGCCTTTGCTTTAGGACACTTCCTTTTTTGCTTGGATCTGTCGATGTGCTCATTATAGGAAATTAGAACCTGATGAAGCTGCTCCTCTTTGCTGTTTCAGACCACCCCTTGACTCTTGGACTTCATTCTTATAAATGTAAACATGTCCGACCATCACCTTATTGCAACCATTTCTTTGTTTTGATATGGTTAGAAATAGCCATTTTATTCTTAAAAGATCTTTAGTATAATTGTTTCTGCGTTTAAATTTATTAAGTGTCATCTTCTATATATGACTGACTAAGAGGTATCTATTGCTTCTCAGTTTGTGCAAGGTTTTCTGAAATGCCTTGATGTGGTCTTAAAGTCCTTAGGTAGTGAGTGGTATTTGCTTTATAAATAGCAGATGGCATTTTCCTGGCAACATGCAAGCAGCTATGTTTCCAGTCAGCAAGCCATCAAGATTTAGCTGGCTATTCAAAGACATCGGCATGGATTTGATCTTGCATGTTGATTTATGAGGGCCCCAAATTCTGCTTGCATATAAAATATTTTATTGATAACTTTTGCTAAATAAAAAAGGGCTAAAGTCACAGCAGAGGTCTATAATAGAAGCTGAAATTCAATTACACATATTCCGCAGCCAAAGGTCAGATTTGAGCGATTTTTACTTTTCTAGAACTGTTTTGGAATCTAGTTTCCGAATTGTGCAGAACTTTCTCTAACTCGTCTGAATGAGAGAGATATGACCGAAAGAGTGACATGGAGTCAAAGAAGACTGCTTTACCTTCGCTCTTAAATATGATTTTAAGAAAGTCGTTATTTTTTCCTAGAGCTTCTGCTGATCTTGTTCAATAATTTATTACTATCCCTGAGCCCAACTCTTGGTGTTTTATGTTGAGGATTGCTAGCTCGAGGGAGGAGCTACCAGTGGAAGCTGATTGCCAGGCCTTGCCATAATTTTGCCAGTTTTTAGCACTGAATGACCCGGTTGGGTGGTGAACTACCATAGATTGGTTATTGTACCCGGACCTAGCTCTGGTGTTAGTGAACTAGAGCTTGGCTAATTTGAGTTATTCATGTAACTCGTATTTTGTGTTTATTTGACCCTTCAAATCGAGATCTTTTTGTCATTGCTAATAGTTTGATTGTGGATTATACAGTAATTCTGAATGCATTACAGATTGTGAGACCATGAATTGTCTGAAGAAGTCTTGAATAAGGGTTTGGAGATATAAAAGATATTGTTCATTGATGTGATCCATAACATGGTACGAACAACTAAAGCTTTTTCCTATAGGGAGACAACCTCCTGCTTCACTTTTTGAACATGATCCTTTAATGACCAGCATGCACTTTCAAAAGTCAAATCTTCTTTGTTGAGAAGAACGGTGACTATAGTGTCAAAATCATGAGGCATCATGCCTAACAACATAACAGGTAATTGTTCTTTCTGCACCAATGCCCTGACTGCTGACAATTGTTCCACCAACTCTTTGAATTTATCGATATAGTCATCAATAGAATATGTAATCATGTACTTTAAATTGCTTAAATTATTACATACATGCAACACTTCTTGTTTTGTCCGCTTCAAATAATTAATCTTGTCCAAATACTCCTATACTTCATTGGCATGCGCATATATTTGGGCATCAACAAGAATGGAATATTTAAGGGCATAAAGTATCATGCCTCGAGTAAGCTGATCTTTATCATCCCAATCTTCTATTTCTTTACGCCATACCTCATATAGAGGCCCTTGTGTCAAAAGAACCCTAGGCAACCCTAATCAAGGAACCCTAACTGTAAGTAGATATGTATGATTAGGTTAGATGTTATTCTGATGATTATCATGATATGATGCTATGTGATGTTGGTTGATCATGTTTGCTCCTCTTGTATTGGGAAGGGGGTAGAGACCTAATAGCCATTACGTAGTGATGCTCCTAGTTTAGACCCTTTAGTTCCTATTATTATGCGGCATGTGCATAGGAACCCACTGGGCTACGGGGGCTATGATTTGACTCAGCACTACATAACGGGGCTAGAAGAGATACGGAGCCCTGCTGAGCGTGGCTACCCCATAGCGGGCTAGGAAGCGTCACAGATGTCACCAAGTCAAGCTACTCTGCAAAACTGTATAAGAACAAGCTCTTTATAGCCACCAACCACTAGTGTTACAGACACTCCTTTTAATAATAAGAAGCTAGAGAAAATACTACAAAGTAAGACTAAACTCATCATCAGACATAGAAAGAAGCAGATCTAGTTGTGCAGTCAGCTTAGACTCTTATGCACCTTTTTGGACATAAGTCTCAGACCGTAAGGAATCTAGGACAAACAAGCCCAATCTGGAATTTAGACTTCGAGGGCTTTCCAACAAGGTATGGATTGTTGATTTCTGAGTTGTGATCTTGGAGACATCATTTCTCAAAGGCGTCCTTCTATTTATAGGTAACACCATCTTTTTTGCCTTTTCGCTTTTAAACGAAGGTCAAGGTTTATTTTTAGCTTTCTCTTTGATAATACCAAGGCTTAGACATACTGGATGGCTTACTTGATCATCCTACCATATGTAAAGCAGTATCGCATTTCTGTTCGCACCTAATTTCTTTCTTCAAAATTATCAAAATATGACACGTTGCATCTATTGCATTTATGGCAGACACATGCATTTATTGCGGCCATATACACTGCATTTATTGCGTCCATTATACGTGTGGTTGCCCTGCATACAAAACTCCGGCGTCTTTCTTCCTCCATCATTCTGCGTCTACTCTGCCGAGCTATGGTGGAGCTAGCAGAAAAATGCCCGGCCGAGGAAGCGGGCGTCCTGGGACCCTTTCCTTCTCACCGAGTTTGTTTCCTTTCTTCTTGGGATCGTCCTCCGGCCTTGGTCTGGTTGTTTCTTCACGGGTCTCAATTATTTTTACGCAAAAAGTATGGCCGGTAGCATGCGTGGCGGAAGTTGGTTATTCTACGCTTATGCGGTGCTAGAGTGCACGCGGGCAAAGTTTTGTCTTGAAACACTCAGGCTTAAGTCTCTTTGAGTAGAATCTTAAATACCGGTCCAGATATGCTAAATCTTTTGTGAAGCCAAAACATGGAAGCGAAGAAATTGGAGTGTATAAATCTCAAGGAAGATCTTGGTTGAAGAAGAAAAAGAATGATGAAGAAGGCTGAAGTGTCATTTGGTGGGTGAGCTCTTCCTTGTGCAAATGGGTAGGTGCATCCTAGGAAGGTCTCCCAGACAATGGACCACAGCGGGGGTTGTTCCCCATTCACAAGGCGAGGCGACCCACCTTTGTCGACCCATTTCTGGGACGATCATGGTCGGCTTTCGATATTTGCCAAAGCGTTGGCATTCATTCTCGGCGGCGATTGACCGGCTTTGGCGAGAGGCGGCGGATGTCGCGGACCCTCACCTGAGGCGGGCTTTAGACCCGCCACTCAGCGATTGACCATATCTTTGCTTTTGCGGGCCTTGATTGAAAGGCAGTAGGAATCATCTAAGCCGGGACTTGTATTGCTTGCTTTGTGGACTTTCCGAAGGCTTTTGTCTGATTTCCGGGGAAAAGGCGTGGGCTAAGCTTGCATCAGCTGGGGGCTCCGGCTGTCGCGGAGAATGCCATATCTGAGTTGTATGAGAGTTGTTTTGGCGGGGATCGGCCGGCGGGCCAAGCATTCACCGGTAGTATCGAGTCCGGCGGGGGTTGCCCCCTCGCCAACACTTTTGGCCTCTACATTGTCGGTTAGAGCCACGGCTTCTGCGAGCATGGGGGATGGCATCACGGCTTTGCACCCGGGTCATCCGCCGGCTCATCTATCTCGGGGCGATGTTGGCTGTTGGCCCACCCCCGAAGCTATCGCGGTCTCACACGGATGCCCTAGACACGTGCAATGGGGGCTCTGAACATGCTTGGCGTGAATCTGGCCAAGACCGGGGTGGTTACGATATCCTCTTCCGTCACCCCATGCCTCCTGCACTCACATATCGGGGACAGCCGTGGGCGTCATACCCACCTACAGAGTATCTAGGGGTGGAGTTCCTTCCTCGCTCTGGCGGGAGGCGTCTATCCGCTTCTGGGTGGCAGGCTGGAAAGCGCTTTATGCCATCACGGAACAACGGTTGATCACGGGGGCGGCTCTATGATTGGGGCCATCGGTCACATCTGATTCCGGGCAGAAGTGCGAACTTTGTCCTTAAATCTGGTCGAGGAAGGTTTGGGACCCGGTCGTCTCTTTGGCGACATGGAATGACTTGGGCGGTCGCGAAGGCATTTTAGCCGCGGGCGCGGGGTGTGAAACCGGTTCCCTATCCGGTCTGCTGCGGGGAAAGCTGGATTCTTGCGGCTTCGGCGTGACAGCCCTTGATAGACACATGCGTCTATTTTTGAGGAAGTGGTTACTATGGGTGATGCTTTCGGCTCCCTTTGGCACCTTACCTTCTTGTGGCAATGAGTCGCGGCCCGGCAGAACTGTTGGAGGGTAAGAGATCAATGGTTTCGCCAGATGGAGCGTCACGGGAGCACAAATGCGTCGCGAGGGGGACCTACGGCCGACGTCGTGGCAACCTGCGGGGAGTACCTAGGCGCTTGTTTCCTTGGCAAGCTCACGGGACCCCGGCTCTCTAAGCGAGGTCAAAAGCGGCCCATTACAAGGAGCACATCAACCGTGTTAGCCCGGGCCCGACTCTACCTGCGTTCCCGGCTGCCCACAGCCTTGAACTCATTGCCTCCATTACGCGCAGTGCCCACCATCTTATCATCGAGGCGGGCGGTGGATTAGGGGAGCCCCGGGGACAGGGCTCATCCCGTGTTGTCAAGCGGGTGCCATTGAGGATGAGTCTCACACTTTTGAGTTGCCCGGTTGGTCGGATCAAGGGCGGATCGGCTCCTTAATGGGTGTGCCTTGTCCTTACATTTTGCTGATGAACACCGCCGTCGGTCGTGCCACTGGGGTCGTTACATTCGGGAGGTCTTGGACACTGCGAGGTCACCTTTTCCCCGCTTTGGCTGCTTTCGTGATTAGGCCTTTGTGGGTCTTGATTTTTGGCGTATATATTTGGGTGTTTCGCATTTTGTATGTTAGTTTTTGTCGGCCAGGTGATTCTTTTGCCCGCAGTTTTCCCTCGAAAACCCTTGAGTGCGGGGTTTTAATCCGGGCGATGTCCGCTTTCTTTGCGTTTTTGTATTAGGTCCCATAGGCCAGATTGGTCTCCGAGTGGACGATAAAAGTACCTTCCTTCCTTCCTTCCTAGCAAAAATGCATTTCCCCTTTCTCGGCCACATTTTGTTGTTGATTACGAGAAGAGCGGCATGAAAATTGCGGTTTAAAAGCGGCGTTGCTTAGATCTGAAAATGGGTTAGATGCCGTCAAACCCGGAAGTCGAGTCTGAAACATCCATCCTACTTGGAGTTGCATTGCGCTTATTTGGTTTAGAGCTTTGCCCTTTTCTTTGCCGGAAATTAGGATTGCACTCCAACACAAGGGTCTTCACGTAGAACCAATATGGGTTTCTTACGAAGCACTCAAGGCAAAAAAAAGCTTGAATACTTGGCTTGATCACATCCCGGAAGGAAGGTTTCGGTTTTGCGGCATGAAAATGATATAATATGCTCATCGTGGATGATATCTTGAATTATATTGATACAACATTTCGAGGCATCATTGGATCTTTGAGCATCTGAGGGCGAGAATGTTGTCTTTGGAGCTAGAAGCTGCATTTGCCCGGGCTTGACAAAGGGAATTGGGATTGCGACAGCGGAGGGCCCTTCTTTTTTGGCCTTTGTTTTGACTTTGTGGACTGTCGTCTGGTTTCTTGAACTGGTAAGACCTCTGGCTTATTTTAGGGGCATTACAATCGGCAAAGGGAATCCTCATTTGCTCGCTTATTACAAACGCATGCCTTGCTTTCCAAGATGGTCCGGTGAGGATGGATGTAGATTTGCTCGACATGTCGGTTTCTAGAGCTCTCATGGATCGGCCCCCTCCGGCACTTGTTAACCTCACAATTTTGCAGCATCACAGCATATATTTAATAATAATAATAATAATAATAATAATAATAATAATAATAATAATTTATTGATCAAGCCATTTAGGCCCCCAGGCCTCTATGGCAAAGAATACAAATCAAATACTTTGGCACTTAATTCAGAGAGCCTTCAATATCAAAATTACTCATAAGAGTGAAAAGCTCAATTATGTCTTCTCTTTCCTTCAAAAGATCTCTAAAATATGAATACAAAGTATGTGCAGGCAAAAGAAAGAGTTCACCAAGTGTTAAGGCTATAATGCCATAACGAGCCCTTACCTGTTCATATGCTACACACTTCAAGAGTGCGTGTTCTTCATCTTCAATAGCTGGTTCTAAGCAACTTGGACAAAACCGCTCATTATGAGGTGTTTCATCCCACCTACCAGTCTCAATTCGCAAGTTATGAGATGACAATCTCATTTGCAAAATAAGCATGCGTTTCTTCCTGCTGATACATGAGAGTAGATAAGGCTGCTCTTTATACTCTGCCAGATATTTAGATTAGCCAAATAAAACTTTTTTTTCACATCCTTATCATCCTCTACTTGCCAAAGCTTATGAATTGCCCGTGCAGCCACATAATCATGTATCTCTTCAAATTTCCGGGATAGCGGCCAATTGTCATCATCAAGCCATTTCCTTGCCCATCTCTTAACATCAGCATACCAGCCTTTTGTGCTATGCACAAGGGCTTGGTAAGGTAACCGTTCAATGTCCATATCTAGAACCCTGTTAACAAATGAAATGGTTCTGCACAATGCCTCTACTTCAAGAGGTAGTAGAACTGTTTCAGCCAACATCATGCAATAAGGAGTTTGCACCTTGACTCCCAATTCACCAATCAAGAATCTTTTTTGTATCTTCTCTATATCGCTCCACCCCTTTAAAGACAAACCTGGCCCCCAAACCGGGCTTCCATAAAGAATTACTGTTTTAACTTGTATCCCAAAAAAGAGCTTCTTTAGTCGCCAATGTTCAAAGTTGTTAATTTTACAATGATTCATCATACTGTAAAATGCTCTGAGACCACCTGATGCACGTTTCTGGGCTGCCAATGTCCACTTATAGTTATTTGACACTTCGATTCCTAAATATTTGTAATTCGTAACCTGTTCAAGCGGAACACCACCTATGTAAAAAATTGTGGTACCCCGACCTCCTAGTATCGTTATCTTTGATTTATCAGGATTTACCCTCATGCTTTTTTCTTCACAAAAGCCACATAATACATCTAAATGACGTTGCAGTCCAGCTGGATTCTTTGAGATTAATACAATATCATCAGCAAAAAGCAGAAGCTGCAAAGCGTATCTTCCCAAATGGACTCCCAGCCCTCCGAGTCTCATCATCCAATTTTCTAGTTCATCTATGAACAACCCAAAAAGAGTTGGCGAACAGGGACAACCTTGTTTTACCCCAATCGTATTCTGCACCTTTTCTGGCCCTGTAAATGGGAAAGATAGTTCTACTAACACCCTATCATATAAGCACGCAACTGCATGACGAAGTTCCTCTGGAACTTGTAGCATTTCCAATCTGCATGCAAGATCCTTCCTCTTAACTGTATCAAAAGCCTTAGTGAGATCTATAAAGGCAAGATATCTTTTGTTACCAGCACCCTTTGCACTTTCAGACAATACGCGCAGTGTAACCAGATGGTCCAAGGTGGAGTGGTCAGTTCTAAAACCTGCTTGACTAAAGGCCCGAGTATCATTTTCATCTGCCCATAGAGACAGTTTCCATTCTAGCATAGTTGCAAATAATTTAGCGAATACATTGCTTACCAAAATGGTCCGATAATTCCGCACATCATCTCTGCTACCAGCTTTATGAATAGGCACAATCCTATTTAAGCACCATATATCAGGAAATCCATTTTGTAAGGCATCGTTACATAGGTCAGCAAGAATTTCATGTAACTTGGATCCTCCCCATTTTAGAAGCTCAATTGTCAACCCATTTGAATCACATGCTCGGCCATTTGCCATGTTTCTAAGCGCATCAGAAACATCTGTGCGTGTAAAAAGCAATGATGTCTCACCACTACGTGTAAAGCCCTCTACATGAATAGTCTGATATAAGGCCTTTACCAGATTAAAGAGATCATCTCTTTGTATATTACCCATGCCCGTATGTTTTTTGCATCTGTTGAAAAACTTTTTTGGGTATATCTCCTGTTCATTCATGACCGTCTCTTGATGCTGACGTAACCATTCTCTTTTCTTTCTTTTTACTATATTCTTATAATGTTTCAGATCTTGTATCCCTTTACTCTGTTTAAATGTCCTCTTTGCATCAAAGCATTCTCTATCAAACCATTTACTATCTCTTTTCCTTTTTCCCTGTGGATTGGTATATCCAAAAACAGAGGATGCAACATCCTGTATCAAATGCTGAATCTGCATATTTCTTTCTTGGCTGCCATCCCATTTTATGTTTTCCAGTTTTTGCGTCAATCTATCTTCATACTCGGATGCTAATTTATAGCTCACCCTTAATTTCGGTTGTGGCAGCACTGGTGGCGTATTTCTATTACATTTTATATCCAAGCAAATGTGCAAGGGTGCATGGTCTGAGTCTGGAATCCTGTCCATCACACTAAATCCTGATATGAGATGTATATTGCCTGGTTCACCAATTAACAAATCAACGGTGCTACAACCATTGGGCTGAAAACATGTAAGTTCCAGAGCCAGGATATCTCTGAAGGCCGTTATAAATTATCATATTAAATGATTCGCATAATGCAAGAACATGCCTTCCCATCTTATTGTGCATGCAGTCTACGGACGTTCTTGGCCAAGCATCATGTTTCGCAGTTAACTCATTTAACCACAAGTCATTGCCTTCTCCTGACAGCAACGTGGCTTGCATGTTACTGATTCTGCCATTTAAGTCACCCGTTATGAAAACCGGTCCTTTTTGCTGATATTTCAAAACATCAGAGGCTAAGTGAAGAAAGGGATCATCAGCACTCAAACCTTTTTTTGAATAGACAGCAGCAGGTTGTGGATCTAGTGGCGCGAAATAAGCAACTGCAAGGTATATATCTGCCTTGCTTGTGTGAATTTTCAGCCAAGCATACTGCGCATATTCATCTTTCTTCTCCATTGTGACAGATTTTACAATGCTTTTCTTTGCATAGCAAGCTATCCCGCCCCATCCCCTTCTGCTGTTTCCAATAGGATTCCAAACTGAATCAATAATATCAAATCCAGGGATTGCCAATAACCTGCTGGTCTCTGATTCCCATGTCTCTAAGAAAGCTAGTATATCATAATTTTAAAACAGAGCATCATTGCTAATGATGGTATTCTCATTTAACCCATGGACATTCCAAATTAGAAGCTTGGAGGCATCGTTTCCCTATGCCCGGTTACGCACGACCAATCTGTTATTAACAATATATGCATTTTTTCCCTCATCTTTCAATTTGCTAACTTCATCTAAGAGCTGTCTGCGTTCTTTTTGCTGCTGCAGCGTTAAATCATCATTTAACCATAGTTTTTGCCCTTTAAGATGACCTCTGTGTTGCATTACCCTTGTTCGTGCTTCAATTGATCCAAATTTCAGCAATATCGGTCTATTTCTGCCCCTCTATCTTTTTTGCCAAGTCTCCCGCAATACAAAACTCTGGATCTACCAAATGCATGCATTCTTTAAAAACATATCAACGATGATCGTTTATGTTCTCACCTTCTTCTTCCTTTAGACCAGCAATAAGAATGTTCTTAAACCCTTGCGGTCCTCTCCTCTTGCTTTCGATAGCCTCTCACCCCTTGTGCAAATAGGGGCGTAACCTTATTCTCTAAGTTTGAAGTGATACATGCTATTATATGTTCATGGTTTTCGTGTTCAGCTTGATTGAGAGGAATCTTCATCCGTGTCTCCTTTACTTCATCCAATCCACGATTGCACTTCTTTTATCTTTTTTTTGATCATCGTAATTCATCCTTCCTTTGTCTTTACCTCCCCACGAACATTTTTTTGATCTCTTCTCTTGCGACTTTCAATTCATCATGTCTGTTTCATATCATCTCTTGTTGCCTTCAATTCAGCCGTGAGAGTCCGAATCAGGTGAATCAGATCTTCTTCCTCCTCCAACGGTTCTGCTCCCTTACGGGATGCCCTTTTGCGGGACATCGTTCAGGTTCAGGTGAAAAAAACAGTCCGGCCTATTTCCAGGTAGCCGCCAAACTAAGCGCCAAACTCAAACTAAAGTGGGAGTATATATTATGGCATATTGGTAAGGTCGTGGGGCTCGTAGATGAATTGGCCTCCACAAAGCTTGATTCTTGATGCCTCGTCTTGACAAGAAGTGAAATGCGAGAAGAATGAACTGCGGGGCAAAGCCTTATCAGATGCCACATTCCAATATGGTAGCTTTTCCCTGATTTAAGAGATAATATCCACAATTTTATCTAAAACACAATGAAAAAGCAAGATAGAAAATGGATAATCATTTCATTTCTACCTTATAACAGAATATGTGCTGGAAAAATATCTCCAGAGCCTTTATTTCTTTCAAGGATCCATCTTCTCAGAGGCATGCACAGAGATCCAAATCGGATTATTTATGCTCCACGGAGAATAATAGCAGTAAAATCGGCGATTCTAGCCAAAATACAGACCCTACAATGGTTGCAATCGGTCATCCGGATCCGTTATTGCATTTCCCTAATTTAGAGAGATAATATACATGATACTGTTTAAAACATAATTAAAAAAAGCAAGATAGATAAAGAACGTTAGTTCTATTTCTACCTTAAAATGGATTGATGAGAATAGGAACGAGAAATTATCTCGGGGCTATGAATCCTTTCTCTACTTCGGCTTCACCACGGCATGCACAGCAATCCAAATATGGTCATAAATGCTCAAGGAAGAGCATTACAAGCAAAATCGGCCATTTTTTACTCAGTCCAGCCCATCCAGCTTCCGGATTCTCCATTGACCGTCATCTGTTAAAAGCCCATCCATATATATTTTTTTAACTTAAACGTTCGATTCCATTTCCAGCCTTTTTAGAAAATAACAATTTATTCTTTTATAATTCGATTTCATAGAATCCTACTTCTATGCACTTTGCCAATTAAAATAATCCAATGGATTTTTCTAAGGGAAAATCTTGCACATTTGGATAAGAGTAAAATCACCGAATTTTTACCTATTAAATTGGCACGTGCCCTCAATCAATTAACGTCTATAATCCTTACTGCATCAAACACCTTCCGGCTAGAAGAGCCAGAGCAAGCAAAAATAGCAACATACAATTCGGCACCCTGTAATTGCTTCGTACACCAGCATAGGCATGAGCAATGCAATTACTTTAACTTTCACATGTCTAGAACTGGCATTGTTTCGACTTAACAATATTCGGTGGAGAGAAATGTTCGCGGCGGCCTTGGCCGCCGCGATAAATTTCTTGTATCAATAAATATTGTTCCATTCAAAGCCATCCCCCGAGCACCATATCAATTCCTTCCCTTCTCAAGACTGATCATCCTCGATCATCTGTCGTTTTCATCCCTTCTCAAAGATTAATCATATTTGACTATCTATCTTGAGAAGTAACAACTTTTTTTTTTTTTTGAAGGATGAAACTAAGTAATATTAATATAGAGTAAGTACAAGAAGAGCGATACTAGGGTACCCCTGCCCAAACATGAGCGAGCACCCACACATCACATATACCTACCTATGACTCAAGGGATAAATCTGCCAATGCTATCAACAATGAAAAGGGTCCTTTCCTAGACCGCTGCCTTAAACTGCTCCTTCCGAGGAGACGCCAGGTAAGAGAGATATAATTTGTACCTTAACTGCGGGATCAAATCCCGGGGCTGCACCTCCTCATTCCTGAAGACCTTCATGCGCCGACGCTTCCAAATGAGCCACACTAACCACGCCTTACACAAATGGAGAAGGCCAGACTCTGAGGGTGGGACCACCCACGAGGATACACCCCTAACAGAACCTGTTGACTATGAAGCGAGGTGTGAAAGAGGCGCTGGACCCATTGCCATGCCGGTTGAATGTCCACGCAGTTGCAATGCTCTAGGGTCTCCGCATAGGCACCACACATTGGACACCTGTCGCTGATCCGCGGATTGATCCTGTGCACCCATGTGTTCACCCTCAGGGACCAGTGCACTATCTGCCATAGTAGCACCCGAATCTTGGAGGGCGAGATTGGGTTCCGCACCCACCTCCAAATGCTGCCCCAGCCATCTCGGCACACGGAGACACCAGGCCCGTCAGGGGAGGCAACTCATCTGAATAGCCAAAGCTCATAGCAAGACTTCCGCGAAATTGAGGGTCAACTTTTGGATGACAACTCCACCATACGATGCTGCGGGGATTCAGCGATAGAGCATTAGCCACCCGTGCCCAAATAAGCGCAGTCCGTTCACGAAGTCGGAACTTGTGGCGAAAAAGCTGCCGGGGTGCAAAATGCCCGTCAATATACCAATCCCCCTTTGCGGAACCCCACCTTTGTGTGCCCATCTGCGGCTGGACACGGGGATCGGCGGATGCGGCCAGCACGAGGTGCGGCACCAGGGGCGGCGGGATCCACCATGGCGTCGTCCTAACCCAATACTACCGGCGTCAATGGCAAGCGTGAGCGGACCTGCTCCCGGTAGCGCAAAGAGCCCCTTCCGGGGGGAAGAGGCGTTAACATATGGCACGATATCTGCAAATAACGCCCATGGAAGCCGCCTTTACGGGCGGCTTACGGAAAACAATCAGTGAAAGCGGCCCGATGAAGCAAGACCATGCCCGGGGAATCAAGCGCATTCTCTAGGATCGCGAACACGAACTTGGACAACAAAACCTTGCCATGGAGCGAGAGGTCCAAGAAACCGAAGTCCCCAGCGGCTTTGGGGGGGCACACATTTCCGCTAAGCCACCTTGACAACCGCCCCTTCCTCATTGCCACCCCATACAAAGTTACGAACCATAGAGGAAATTTCCCGAACCTTACTCTCTGGCGCCAGGATAATGGATGCCATATAAATATGCGTGGAGCACAAAACGGACTTAACCCGTGACCCTACCAGCCATGGAAAGCTTCCCCCTTTCCACCGGTTAAGGTGCCGACCACGGCCCACGGAATGTCCTCCCAAATGCACCTTGCGCCCGAAATGTCGATGCGAGCGGGATCCCCAAAAGCTTAGAGCATGTGCCACTGCGGTGCGTCCGCCAAGGAAATTGGGACCGCGATCCGCGGGCATGGGATGCGCCGCACCGACCATAACGCCCGAGCACTTTGACCAATTCATAAGACAACCGAGGCAAGAGAGAATGCATCCGGCAACTCTTTGGTGTTTAACTGATTCCTTTCATCGGCTGTAGAGCGGGGAAAGAGTCATCGGTCTTGACTCCCAATCTGCTTTGTGACCCATCTGCCATCCTCAACCCCTCCACAACACACCTCCACGGTAGAGATCAAGAAGCTGCGAGAGGGCCTGCGCCACAATGGTAAAATGGGAAGGGAGCCA
This sequence comes from Isoetes taiwanensis, assembly GCA_021234155.1. Classification (NCBI taxonomy): domain Eukaryota; kingdom Viridiplantae; phylum Streptophyta; class Lycopodiopsida; order Isoetales; family Isoetaceae; genus Isoetes; species Isoetes taiwanensis. The sequence continues at coordinate 10,850,849 of JAJEKV010000041.1, forward strand.
GCGGGCATCCACTGGCAAACTCCGTCCCCACACTAAAGACCCGGCGATGACTCACCATGACATGGGGCGGTGGCCCCGGCGGCGTTAGGAAACGGCATCACATCGTAAAGCTCTCCCCACACCCAAAGGCGAGCATCGTCCTCTTCAAAAAAGTCCCACGAACACTATCATGAGGCCTTACAAAAATCCAGACTTCAAGTACACTATCCGGTGACCTGTTCTACGTGCCCAGTGAATGCCCTCGAATGCCGCCGCAACATTATTGAGAATATGCCTGCCCGGAATGAAGCCAGACTGCATGGGACAAATAGCCTCCTTCAAGACCACTTGCAATCTAAGCGAGAGGGCCTTCGCGATAATCTTGTATACAGCCGAAAGAAGCGTGATCGAATGCCAATCCGAGATGGCAGGGGGCTCCTTCACCTTCGGTATCAAGGAGATGCAGCCAGTGTTGAGTCTATAATCCAATGCCTCAGCTTGAAGCAGATCTTGATAAGTCTGCAGCACTGACTCCCCCACCCAATCCCAATATTCCTGGAAGAACTCTACCGGAATGCCGTCCAGTCCCGGGCACTTATGAGGAGCCAGGGCACGGCAAGCCTCCTCGAGCTCCTGCCTTGTAAACGGATGCTGTAATACCTGCCTTCTATCCGCCGGCACATTGCAAGACACCTTGTTGAGCACAACCTCCTCCATCACGTCAGAGAAGGAATATCTCTTCTCCTAAAAGAACTGAGAGAAATGCCAGAAAGTAGCCTGTTTAATATCGTTCGGCGAATGCAGAATACGGCCATCGGGCAATGCCAAGGACGACATCGAGGCCGCATACTTCTTCTGATGCGCAGCCCTGAAGAACATTCGGGAATTGGTGTCCCCTTCCCGTAGCCAAGTGATTCCTGCCTTTACCCTCGCCTGCGCAGCCTTCTTGGATTCGTCCGCTGCAATGTAGCGCAGTATCTCCTTCTCCCGCACCCCATCAGACGGCTGGGACCTGAGGGCTTCCAATTCGCGATACCATGCCTCTAACTCCTCCCGCTCTTGGCGTGCCCTCCGACTTCCCCATGACTTGGCAAAAGCCTTGACCTCAGCCAGGGCCTTCACCATCCCCGACATCCCAAAGCTATCACGAAAGGTGCGGAACCAGATCTGCTGGCAACCCCAAGAGAAATCAGCATCCTTGAGGTAGGCGGTGTTCAGCTTGAAGACTGTGCGCGCGGACAAAATGTTCGTAACAACTTTTTCCCAAAGCCAGTCAACTGACTGTCTGTTTTCTAAGGTTTTTTTTTTTTTTTTTAATTCCGATCCAAGGCTGGTAATCTTATCATCTATCTTTGCGAAGTTCCTCGCCATGGCTAGTAATCTTACTATCTATCCTTGCAAGATTCCTCCCCAAGATTGGTATACCATCTATCCTTGAGAGCTTATAATATATCCCCTCTCCAAGGCTAGTAATTCTACCATCAAAACCATTAATGTTACAGGAACTCCTTTTAATGATAAGATCAAGCAAGAAGCTAGATAAAATACTACAAAGTAAGACCAAACTCATCATCAAACATAGAAAGAAGCAGATCTAGTTGTGTAGTCAGCTTAGACCCCAATGCACCTTCATTGTGAAGCATTCAATGGTGGAAAACATTCGAGATGGACTTCAGGATGTAAAGCATGCAAACAGTCATGACAAACTGACAGCTAAACATTCCTCATTATCAATGATAGTTGGAGAGAATGGTAATCTTAAGCACAAAGGCCTCCAAGATACTTCAAGTACGAGCCACTAATATGACCAAGGCTGTTTAAGGAGGAAAAGAATGGCCCGTAGTAGAGCAAATATATGGGCATTGGCTGGAAGACAATCTAGATCAGACAATCTTGATGAATCAACTAAAAAGTTAGTTCATGACTTTTGGCTTCACAACACAAAGGTCTCTCCGAAGTACAGAGATGTGAGAAAGAAGAAGATTCTTCCAATCCAATTCTTAGACATACCTCAGGTTAGAATCATCAATTTTTTAGTAGATATCTGGGAAGTAAGAATGTACATTTCCATTCAAATTATCTATTGAAATTCCTATCCTCTATGTACACTCACCTAATGTTTAATCTTTTTAGTAAAAATGTTTAGGTAATGCATTATACTGCTTAATTATAGATAATCTTATATGTATGTTTTTTAGGTTTTTACTCTCTTCTAGAACAGCTCCTATTTGATGTCAATGTGTAGGAGTGTTTATTCCATACTCAAGCATAAAATGTATATAATTACATTCCTTAGTATAAGGATAAAATGTATTCTTACACAATATGAAAGTTTTAGTATGTACTTAAAGAACATCTAATTCTGAAGTTTACTCTGGACTGAGGTAATTGTGTGATGCAGACATGTTCTCACCTATACATTTTGACTACTAACATGTACCTTTTGTACAGAACTATGTAGATTTTTTGACACATATATGTACCTAAGAATTGATGTGGTTCTTTTTTAATGGTAGAAATGTACCTTCAATGTATCAAAGGCCAAGGGATAGGTGTTAGAACTGTAGAATCTTCAATCCTTTCTAATGAGAATCAACCACATTATATGTGCATTGTTTATATAGATATTTGAAAATTGAAGCAATAACCTTTAAAGAAATCTTTAGGCCATTAAAACATTATTGAGATGTTACTGTAGCAATGGTATTGAGGTAATTTTGATTCACACAATCACAAGGCACCCAAAAATTTAACCGCTATAATAAGCCACTGAAAAACCACTATAAATGTGGTTTTTTACGTTAAAAATTCTATTCTTAGTAATAACCACATAGCTTAGTGGTTTTCATAACTAGTACGTGGTTATTCATGTTGATATTGTGTTACAACGTGGTATATTAAAGTCGATATTAGTCTATTACATGGTTTCTAACATCAATGGTGACTATTTTTATTGGTTTTCTAACATAGCATGACTTATTAAATCAACAAAAATTTGTAGCACGGTTTTTCAACAACACTTTAAATATGGCAATGGTTGTTTATGCTGGTTTTCTATTCTCACATGCCTTAGAGAAGTTGAAGTGGTTTATAGCATGGGTTTTTATACCAATTTAAATGCCATGGTGGTTATTCATGCTAGTTTACTATCTTAATAATTAGGTTATAAAATGGTTGTGGTTTGCAGAATGGTTTTGGATACCGAGTTGATTGTCATGGTCACTATTCATAGGTATCACCTAGCTATCCTTCTTATATTGATTAGCAGAGGTTTCTAATATGGTTTTCAAATTCTCAATACCAAGTTAATATCCACGTCCAGTATATATTAAGAAGTAAAATGTTATGCTATAATGGTCTTTGAAAGATGGAAATTATTCTCGAGATGATTTTCTGGAGATGATTTTTTTAGTAATTGAATTGATTTTTTATTGTCCATACTACATAAATTGCCTATGGGATCCAATACAAAGGCAATCGTAAAGGTGCAAACCAATAATGTTTATTTCTAAAAAATTGTTTCTCATATCTACGTTTCTTTCCTTTTCCTTTCTTTAATCAACTGCTTTTTTTATTTTTGTCTATTGTTTGTTATTGTAGAAGTTGGAAATCTAGCAAGTCATTGCTTCAGAGTTTTGTAGATGGGCGGCCATTTTAAATTGAATAAACATTTCATTCGAATTGAAGAAGACATGTGTGAAGGGGGTAAACACATATTAAGCAGCCTTGAAGTTATGGACATGTACATTTCAATGCTCTATGCAATAATATTGAAGTTTATGTTAAAATGGAACTTTGAACCCGCTTGTCAGTTTGAGATGGTCTTGTGGCCACCGTTGCATATGTTACCATCAAAGACCCATAAGCATTCGACCCATAAACATGCTTGCATCAATTTCTATGTATCGCCTATGTAACTCCATACAAAAATGCAACTAAGAAGCATCGTCTAACGAATCAGAAGAAACCTAATTCGATTCCATGAACAATCTAACAGCATTGCCCTTGTTAGCGGACGTTGGCATATTATGTCAAGATGCCAAAAGACATATATAATTATGAAAGGTGGTCCTGTACCAAAGCAAGAAACAAAAAAGTTAAACACAATACAATTTGATTTCAAATGATCATATGGTGTAGATATTCATGAAGATTTGGAACTGGCACTTACACCTCAAATGTTAGTCCATACAACATGTGAACCAAAGTCTAAGCATGATAAAATAATTTAACTCAAACAAAGTAGCCAGTTTAGCAAGTGCCTTGTTACACAATTGGGACCTGATAAAGCAAACATTAGAGCCTCTAAATCATTGCCTATTCCTAAAGCCTAAGAGCAAAAGAAGATGAATATACCTTACATCGAATCTCCTCACTCTAAATCTCTAGCTGTCAGTCATTGAAAAATTCCATCTGATTCATTTAATTTAGTTGTTGGCTATGAGCCCCGGACTAATCATAACACATCCACTGTTTAGGACCATGGGAAACCCAAAGGAAAGCAATGTTTATAAAGTCAATAAAAGCATTGATTGTTATAGAAAGGAATCATATGGGAAAGCAAGAGTGGGAATAGTTTAAGAAATTCCATGTTACGTTCTCTGGACTATATAATTGTTCTTACTATACTGGATTTATCAGGAAAGAAGTTATTGGGTTCAGTGCCCATAAGAATATTCCTTATTTATGTTCGTAGGCTCCATATCTATGTTTGCCTTTTAGATGCCATTCTTTTTATGCATGGTCCAAAATACGGCTCTACTTCCAATCAAATTGTTCTATCTACATACAAGTGAAAGAGAAGGCAAATCGTCTAGTGACAACTAAGTGAACACCTAATTTAATGCAATTTGATCATATTTTTGCATGCCTATTTCAGTTAGTGTATGCTTTATGTTCCAGCCTTTAAAGATAGATAATGCAGGCTTTGGAACTAGGTTGCAGTTTGATTTTGTAAAATACGATAGTTATTAAATATAAATATAAGACAACAATTTCTTTGGTTGTTCAACCAATTTTTTTTTCTCCAAGGCACTTTTAGATATCATATTGCGTAGTAAGGTTTTTCTCGCTTTACATGTACCTTTAGATGTTCATCACAACATTTGCAAACTCAATCATGCCATAAAAGAGAGTAATTCGCCACTAATTTTGTTGAGGCGAGTGCCGCTAACAATCTTCACAATGACCTATGCTGCCTAGTAAAATCTATACTAAGCTAGTAAGGAGACTAGAATATATCGCAAAGGCTAGTAACGACGTTAGAATACCGTGCTACAAAGCTCTCTTACATTTGATGTATGGGGGGATGTCCACCGGGAGCACTTTCCAGTGTGGACGGTGGGGTCCCACAACCCCAGGGGGGAGCGGGTCACTGGCCACACCGAAAAGTGCGACCGGTGGGCATCCCCCCACAACATGGAAATTGAGAGCTTTTTTTTTTTAAGAGACAAAAGTTTTTCCCCGGCATTTTTTTTTATTAGCGAACGCTCTGGCGATGGTGCTTAAAAACCCCTCAGAGGCAAAGCCCTACTCTTCTTGCTTTCTATGGTCAGCCTTTTGCCAAAGTACCCTATTCTCGAGGTTTTTTTTTTCTATGGCGATCTTTAGCCCCTTTTTTTTTGTTTATGTTTATAGATTTTCGTTTTTGTTGAGGCGAGTGCCGCTAACAAACTTCACGATGACATGTGCTGGTTAGTAAAATCTATATTAAGCTAGTAACGAGACTAGAATACATCTCAAAGGCTATCAACGACATTAGAATGCCGTGCTTTGTTAAAGCTAGAAATTCCAAGCTTTGTAACCGTGATGGAAATGAAATTTGGCGATCTGATTTAGAAACACGAGGAAAATTTCCTGCTAAAAATAGGCAATTTTCTTGGTACTTCCGTAAAAAATGGTGAGGGACTTCATAGCTGGTTTGCTGGCCTAAATCCAATAGGAAAACTACTGATAGGAAAAAAATTCCCGAACCAAGATACCGTGCTACAAAGCTCTTACATTTGATGTGTAATAAAATGGTACACACCTAAATATAAAAAGGATACCTTTAGGGTTAGGGTTAAGTTAACCCTAAATCATTTGTTTCGTGGAAGAAATGCGAAGGCGCAGAGATGGCATTCTGACAAAGATATGATGGCAAGACTATGGCGTAATCAACCATTGTGAAGAATGCTATAAAATATCGCACTAACGCCTTCAGTTGCTCTGCGGTATTCAAGATTCTAGACTTGTTTCTTCAAGCTTCTAACTATAAGCTGAACAAATGCCGTTTGATGCTTTGTGATTTTTCAGATTTCATAAACCCTAGAGTAAGCATTTTATTTATCAGAATTGATGATCCATATCTTTGTACTCCAGCTCCATTAATCTTACTATTTGCTCCAGTTTTGGCAAACTCTTCGCTTGTATTTTGAGGACAGAATCTTGGAGGGTGAGTGGCAAACTATGGCGATGTAAAACTAAAGCCTGGCCAAGTAAATGCCTTTGCTTCTTCAACATTTCTTATCATTTTCAATTCAATTTGACCCTGCGGATACTATTTACATGTGCTTGGCAGAGAAATCATCTAGCACTAGATCGACACCGTATAATACAGTTTGATCTGACATTTTCAACTCTTGCAATACGATTTTGCAATGTAGATGCTAGAGACAGTAAGGGAATTGAGAGTTAGGGCCATTATTTGCAGCAATTTTGATGGGGTGGATCAGGTTGCGCAGGATTGTGCAGAAGGTACGTCACATCATGTCTCCTTGGACATAAAAAATGACGACGGCATGTTAGATGTAGTAGAGCTCCCCATCATCTGAAGCATCATACAAACTATGGTGAATTTGAATGTACATTAGCAATTCAATGGACTAATATTAACAGGTTTTTTAGAGGTAGATGCAGTATCTGCTGTAAGCAGTGCACCTATATGTTTGTAGGCATCTCAAGACGGGAAAGCGAGAGCAATAGTTTGGATGAAGCGGTTAATGTACTGGTACCATTTTTAGAAAGCATGGGTTTGAACTTTAATCAAATTCCTAGCATTGTGCATTTGATAAAGACAGAAAGCAATAGCTTGTTTGCAACTGTTGCATTGTTAGATACATTTGGAATTATTGGACAACTAATTGAGGCTACTGGCTTCATGCAGCTTTACGAAAGCTTTAAACATGGCTGTCTCTGAACTCCATTTTTTTCCTTCATCGACAGTTACGAATCAGCACATCCAGCAAACACCTGTTGAGCTTTAATAAACTTGGAAGCTTGCCCATTTTGTTATTTTTGGATGTAAACATGTCCAATTTTTATGAGGAACATCTATGTATGCCGCTTATTTCCAGTCCTAGCCTCAAACTTTGGATTTATTGGGCCGGTCTGGCTTTGCAACAGGCTGGGATGGAGCTTCAACTATCATGACATAAACATCATAGGTTATAAATGTTTCTACTTTTTTCCCGTCTTATCGTAGTTTATCAAGAAAAGGGGTGACCGATCTACTCTAATCTTTCATAGTAGTAACATGCTTTACATTTCTGGCAGATGTATATCTACAAAAGACCAGTTTAACCAGTTTGAATGACGGAGGTAAGCATGATCGTCTATATCTCCACCAAACGTTGATTGATCGTTATGTCCTCTTTTCTGATGAATTTTTGTTGTTTAGGTACATGTGCTCTGGCTCTGTTTCAGAGATCTCCATTTTGATGGTCCCCAACATAAGTTTTATGTTTCCTGATAGCATATGGCATTCGAGTGCTGGTGCTCTGTATCATAGTTGTAGTGCACCAAGCAAAAGCCATCTACGTAAGCTAGCCTGTCTGAAAAATTACTTGCTTCTATTTGAAATCTAGATAATATATTTGCTCGTATCATTCATCAATATTGAGTGCCCATTCTCGTTCTTCTACTCGGTCCCAGTTCCATTGGCTATTTGATGATTGAAGCAAGTGGGGACTCAATCGACAAGAACCCGGGTATATATTTTTTTGCTAAGCGTATTTTTTCTAACAGCTTGAGGAGCTAATGGTTTTGACATGCGGATAAGCGATGTCGGGTTGTTGCAAGGCTGTTAAATGCAACTTTGATTGTCCCGCACCTTGATCATAAGTCATCTTTGGAAGGACCAGCAATGTATTTAGCATGCCCGACCATGTGATGTAAACATTGGGATGATATCTCCGATAATTGCTATTGGTTATTTTCCCAAAGCAATTTTAGCGACATTTTGATGTTGACCGGTTGTGGTCATTGTGAAGAACTTACCTCGAAACTAGGCCAATGATGAAGAAGCATGCAATCACAACACGAGTTCCTAGAAAATGTACTCCCTAATTATTATCAAACAAGAATAGCTCCTATTGTGCGCAATAAACAAGTATGTGATTGCTGAAATGGGTGCTTGTTTTTTAAAGATATGAGTCTTTGATCTGCAGGCTCATTTTATAAATAATCCTTTGACCTCAGGCTGATCTTATCCCCTGCGTTTTTTTCGCTGACAAAGTTTGACTACCGCCGGCCCGAACAAGTTAGATCTGCGGACCTTCAAAACTTCAGTGTCGAGTGAACTATAATGCACTTAAATTTACACCGCCAATAACAGACCTGAGTGAGGCTTTGGTTGAAAGAATGAGGCACAAGAGTGGTCGGTATATTGCATTACATCTGAGGTAAAACAATTTTCATTCGTGTTTGAGTGGTATTTTTTCAATGAATAGCATACAGTGGAAGCGTTTGAACTCTGTAATCAAGCTAGTAGTGATGTTGAGCACTACTACTAGCTTATTAACATAAGGAGTTCAAGAAGTATTAAAATGAGAAGATACAAATGCCAAAATTATCCATCGACAAGTTAAAAACCAATGGAATCTAGGTCTGCCTAATGAAGGCAAGGAAGATTATATAACCCAAACATCTCACAAAGATGGAACAAGTGGCACCACAATGCAATATTATAAGGTGTCCATGTAAGGGAGAGAATCACAAGCAAACAAGGCATTCCAAGCACTAACAAGTTCGCTTGAAAAAAGTCACATCCTGGAACAATATGATACAACATCCAAGGCCCATGACAAACCCATTTTATATAAAGACCAAAACAAACATGCATGTAGTGGTCGTTAAGAAGGAGAGAAAACAATGCCTCCCAAGCAAGTCAAAGTTTCATCATATACTAGAACAAGCATGTCGGCAAGGGTCATAACGGAGGGAGTGTGATCAAAAAACGCAAATCTAAAAGCATAAAAAGAAACAATAGGCCTATTACATCGACCAAAGGCAACATAGATTAAAAAAAAAAAAAAGGGGGAGAATAAAATAAGTAAAGGTAGAAATGAAGAATAAAACAAGTAAAGGCAGAACTAGAGAAAACATGGATCTAATAAAAGTAAAAAGTAGACAAATAACAAGAAAGGAAATCGAACCTGAAACCATATCTCACAAACTATGTATCTCCACCAACACGCCAATAAAGCTGACATTGAAAAAACTACGCTTAATATATAATGTAAAACAAAAATCATAACAGTAAAACCGGTTGTTCTTCTAGAACCGCATCGTCCGGCGGGCGGCGCCAACGTATCAAAGCATCGTGTAGCCTCTATGGCGCCGAATCTTGCAATCCTGCTTCAACCCTAAACATAATTGCCAGGCAAACCTTTAGCAGATTGAATGCAAACTTTGGCATGGGGCAGAGGTAACGAGCAGGGGCAGCGAAACGGTTTCCCATGGATCCAACACCGATTTGAGCATATCGGATTCAATACCAGTTGGTGCAATAGAGTGAATGGGGTTTGTGCAACAGCCCAGATCGTCTTCAAAATCCAGATCGATGGCAAAAGCTCTGGTGATTTTGGATAAGTGATCTTGGATATGGCTAATCGTGAGCTTAAAAGGCCCTTAGATAGAGCAAAAATCTGAAATAGAAATCAGAACACAAAAACTGCACGGAGAAAAACCGATCAACATGAAAAACAAAAAAGATACGGCGATTGGAGCACCTACCAAATTACTAGAAAATTTGTAAGACAAGACCAGAGACAACTCAAAATTTTAATGGAAGTTATTCTACCTATCCTGCCAAGCTATGACGAAAATCAGCCTGGCAAAGCAGACTAACCTGTTCATCCAAGTTATGAAGAAAACAAAGGCCAAAGCAAAGTTCAAAAAAGGGATAAAGAACAAAAAACCTCCGGTGTATGGCAGGTCCACAGCTCCATCGGATAAGTCTCTATCCATCTCCCAAATGGCTCTATAAATATCCTGGCGCCATCCTTTAGCCCGCATCAAAGGTATGAACATGCAAAAAGAAAAAGGAACCCAACGTTACTCCTGCACCGAAACTGAAAGAACTGCCCTTATGATCCTGCAACAGAACTGGAGCCCAACCCCTTCACGGAAAAGGGGAGAAATTCTTTACAAACGGAAGAGAAAAAGGGGATAGATAGAAGCCCTATCCTCACACGCTAGAAGAAAACAAAATAAAGAATCATAGGAGAGTAGGAAGCTGATAGGATAGAGAAGAAGGAGAACTAGCTCAAGAGAACACCGATGATAGAACAATGAAGAGAGGCTGAATAAATAGGAGGAGTAACAAATGGACGTTCCCATCCAAGGAATGTCGGTTCTATTGCTGTCGCAATAGAACCATGGCATTATAAGCAAACTATATTCATTACAAGCATCTAAGGGGCCGCTTCAGTGAAGATGGAAACATATCACATATCATGCACCCGACCAACTTTAAATCAAGTATCTCCTTTACTAGGAATTAAGAACTGGGTCTAATTAAAAGAACGAGCTATGGCGCTTAAGCTGGTCCTATAGGATTGAATATCATATTAGAGTCACATATCGAATATCATATTAAGTATAGCAATAAAGCATTTGACAGTAGCATACCTGACTGAGAAAGTGATCAGAGAGGGCAATAGTACACTAAAGAAGTCCATGAAGTAAACTTCTTTGTGGCTCATGGGCATCATTCCACAGACTTTCTAGAATACCATGGCATTCATAATATTCCCTGGCATTAAACAAATGCGCCGCCTTGTTAAAAGTGTTGAGCGGAGTTCCCAGTTCGCGATCTTCTCCTTCCTCAAAACGCCAAGACAAGCTTTAGGAATCCATTTCGAGTGCCCATTAACGAATTCACTCCGTGTTTCTAGACCCACAAATCATAACTGGGTTGGAAAGAAAGGAAATTTTCTTCTGGGCTACCTGTTCGAAGGCAAGAACCCTAGAAGGAGCTCCCGCGATTAGAGTAGGTTAAGCCTTACATAGTTCACAGTGGAAGCGCTTGGAAAAAACAAGAGAACATGGCCATAGCGTAGTTCCAACATCCATCTCCCAATTCTGCCCCTTCTGCCAGGACAAATTTCCCGCCTGCTTCGCTACAGGAAGTTGAGATCGCATCTCCACCTTCCGCCGGCTCCCATAAAATCGACATTGTCCAATCGTCCTCAGGTCTCCCCCAAATCCCAAAACTCTGCAGCCGTAGACAAAGAATATGCTAAAATTCTCAAATCGTGGCCCTCTATCCATCTCTCTCCCCTCCTGCCAAGGCTTGCCTTACGGGCACCCCAAAAACGTACTAGTATATCTAAACCAAGCATAGTTATTTTGATGATTAATCACTATAAAATACCATAATAACCATGCTCTTAAAACTACAAACATGATTAATCACTATAAACTATCATACTAAGTATGCACGCAAAATTACGAAGTCAATAAAACAAAGATAATAGATGTGATCAGATACACTTTTAATAAACTTGATAAATTAAGTAGTAGCACACACACATCATATCTTTAAGTTATCATAAAAATCTGCTACAATTAGCAGCTTAAGTACTATGTTTCAAAATAATATTTGTTTGTCACATTATAAAATTGCATTGATGAACTATATGACTTGTAAACTTTTTGGCCCACAAATCGATGATGATTTTAAGAATTGGTTTTCATTATGAAATCATTAGAAAAAAATCATATTAATTCAATTTTGGGGGCCTTGTGATACTCACCCCATTGTAAAAAATATGTCCCCACACAAATTTTGCCCTTTTTTATTTATCTACCTATAAGATGTTGTGATGTAAGTTTGGACCTGATCTTATATGAAACTTATTGAACTGGGGTTTTCAGTAGGAACGAGGGTATGCCATATTAATTAGCTTCGACAAGATTAGTGTTCCATATAAATACATTCATACAAGGTATAGATTTAGTTCCTAGATAGCTTTTTTTGCATTTTGCCATGCACTAGACTCATTATATAACACAAGCTTATTTTGATTATGTTTCTTTCAACAAAATAATGAAGCATGAGTGCAATAAAAGAGCTTCAAGCAAGATCTCATTTAAATAATAGAATATAAAGTTTCTTTCTCATGCTATGCTATGAGTGGTAGTTTAGGCTTGATAGCTCCACAGTTCGTCGGTGATCTTCTGGTCAACCTGCAAAACATGCAAGATGCTATTACTATGTAGTTTTCTAAGAAGAATATCCAAATATAGTTACATGACAAGTTTCTTCAATGCTGTAGAAGATAGGGGAACCAAGCCACCAAGGAAATTCCTGCGCCAGGCTACTACACTCTGATTCGTCCAACTTCCCAATGTTAGAATTCAAGTTGTACATTAGAGTATATTTATGTACGTTAGATACATTGATGTACATTAGAGTACATTAGAAGTACATCATGTACATCTCCTCGGCCTTTGGCCTATACTGGGTTCATTTGTTGCCCTTTAGTGCCATTCATTCCATGTATTTATAGATTATATGCAATATATAGAACATCCAGATTGTTCCTATTCTATTTCTATTGTGTCTCTTCCATTCTTGCTTTCGCTTTGGCTCACTCTGTGCTGTAGGTTTGTATCAGTCCATAGCTGATACGTTTTCAACATGGTATCAGAGCCTATTGGCATGTGAAGGGAAGTTCGACAATAGAGGAACTTGGGAGAACAATTCGGAAGAATACTTATCCGGCGGGGAGAAGGTCATGGAGACCAGATCGTCAGACGGCAATTCAAGCCACCTATGTTTGATGGCAAAGGGTTTCAAGGCTGGAATAAATCCATGAAGTTATATCTAATGGCGGAGGATGTCTGGGATATAGTGGATGGGTCTGAAACGAAACCAGAGAATGCTGGGACAGCTGCTCAAATCAAGCCTCAAAAGGATTGGTAGCGCCGTGATAATAGAGCAATGGCTTGCATATGTATGTGTCTTTCCAGAGCCATAGTCATGCAAGTAGATGTGGATCAAGGCAGCTATTCTCTTTGGATTTGACTTGAAGATAAGTATGGCACCAAAACAGAAGGTGAAGTTATACATTTGTATACACAAATTAGGAATTGCAAGTATGTGGAAGGAGCTGATCTGAATACACACATAAATCAAATGAAGGAGACGTTTGATATGTTGGCAGCAGCAGATTCCAAGTATGCAGTTCCAGAGGGGCAACAAAAGCTCCAGTTGTATGCTTCTCTTCCCAATTCATGGGAAAACTTTGTTGATTTCTTGACAGCTCAAAGTAGTCTTTCATGGGATGACGCCGTCTCCAAGCTTTTGCAGAAAGAGATGCGCTTGAAAGACAAAGTGGAGGATTCCAAGCCATCACAAGCCATGCTTGCACGAGGGAGGCAAGATAAGAAGCCTCATTACAAAAAGCAATCAGATGGAAAGGTGGAAGGATCAAAAGGAGCACGTCCCAAGAAAGTTTATGCCAAGAGAGGGCAATGCAGGAACTGCTTTGAATATGGCCATTATGCAGCCGATTGTCCAGAGGGAAAGAACAAATCAGAGAAAGCACACCTAGTTGAGGCACAAGTCATCGAAGGAGGGGCTTCTTTTGTTATCCAATCAGACCGGAGTCTCAGAATTAAAGGGGAGACTTCTGTTGTGGAAACAAGTGCATGTACTGCTGCTGGAAAGAAGGTTCTTACAGTGGATTCTGCATGCACATTAGTGATGCTGAAGGATAGGGATCTATTCTCAAGTTATCAAAATGACAAAAGTCTGGTACAATTGGGAGATCATAGTGAAATTCAAATGGAAGGAAGTGGTCAATATCATTTCACGCTATTGAATGGTGAAAGTACGGTGCTTCCAGAAATCTTGCATGTTCCAAAATTGCGGAAAAACCTTTTGTCAGTTGCATGTGCAGCAGATGCTGGTCTGCAAGTTTTCTTTGATGATAAGGAAGTTCTTTTCTTGAAAAATGCATGGATTGAAGGGGATATAGTGGCCAAGGGCTCAAGGCATGGAAATTTGTATGAGCTGGAGGCGTCTGATCCAAATCAGGCCCTAGTAGTATCAGCCAAAGAAAAGGAGAAAGTGCTACTTTGGCACAAAAGGTATGGTCACGCTAATGTTCAAGCTTTAAAAATAATGCAGCGGAAGAACATGGTTCATGGCATGAAGATAACTATGAAGGCAGGCCTGAATCTTTGTGAAGGATGTATCCTTGGTAAGCACCCTCGCAGATCATTTGCAAGTGTAGGCAGCAGAGCTAAGCAAGTGCTGGAGCTTGTCCACTCAGATCTTTGTGGACCAACAGAGGTGTCTGCACGCCTTGGTAAGGCAGTATATTTCATCACATTTATTGATGATTTTAGTCGGAAAACAATTGTCTATTTTCTAACCAAGAAAAATGATGCTCTTGAGGCTTTTAAATTGTATAAAGCATGTGTAGAAAATCAGACAGGGAGGAAAATCAAGCAATTGCGCACTGATGGTGGTGGAGAGTATCTTAGTGATCTCTTCCATGATACATGTGATCAGGCAGGGATTCAGCATCAATGCACAACGAGGGCTACTTCTCAACAAAACGGTGTTGCGGAAAGGAAGAATCGCACTTTGTGCAATGCGGCAAGAAGTATGCTTGTTGAAAGTCATTTGCCAAAGTATTTTTGGGCTGATGCAATTGCTGCAGCAGTTCATGTGCAAAACAGATTGACCACAGTTGCCTTGGATAATGAGATGACTCCAGAAGAATCTTGGTCTGGAGAGAAACCGAATGTTTCTCATTTGCGCACATTTGGATGTACTGCTTATGTACATGTTCCTGAGCATTTGCGCAGAAAATTTGATGCCCGTAGCACCAAAAGCACTTTCATTGGCTATGCACCTAATCATAAAGCATACTTGTTGTGGGATCAAGAGTGGAAAAAGGTATACACCAGCTCAGAAGTAGTTTTTGATGAGTCAAATTCTATGCGTATTGATCCACTTGCAGATGGAAACTTCATTCAAGACAAATATCTTGTTCTTGATGATCCTCCACTCGTTGAGCTTCAAGATTTGAGGCTGGACCAGCAGCAAGATGTGCCTTTACCAGTGGATATGCAACAACCCATCAATGACGATCCACCTCATAATCAAGTTCTTCCTGATCCTCGGCTCATTGGAATGCCCCCTCCTCCTGATCAACCGTTGCCACCACGTAGCAGAATACCTTCTCGTAAAGTTCTTGAAAATGCTGAACTTAGTTTGGTTGAATGGTGTTGCTTGGCAGTGCAAGGTGAACCAGCAAGCATTGAGGAAGCAACCAGCAAGCATTGAGGAAGCATGGGCTTCCTCTGAAGCTCCACATTGGAAACGGGCAGCTGAGGTAGAGCTCGCATCCATGGATGCAAACCAGGTATGGGAACTTGCTGATTTGCCCATTGGGCGCAAAGCAGTGGATTGCAAATGGCTATTCACGAAAAAGTACAAGGCTGATGGCAGCCTTGACAAGTATAAAGCTAGGCTAGTTGCTCGCGGTTTCAGCCAAGTCAAAGGTCTTGATTATGATGAGACATTTTCACCAATCGTGAGAATGAATAGATTGCGTGTTTTGCTTGCCTTGGGAGCCAAATTGGATTGGGAAATTCATCAAATGGATGTGGATACGGCATTTATGAATCAAGCTCTTCTTGAAGACATCTATATGCTGCAACCTCCAGGTTTTGAAGTACCCGGCCAGGAAAACAAGGTATGTAAACTCCGGAAGGCCATTTATGGCTTAAAGCAGGCACATCAATGAGCTTCAAACTGCAAGACCTAATCATATGTGACTGTCAACTGTGTTAGGAGCCATCCACGGGCCAAGAACCAGCAAGCTATAAAGTTGGACTAGAAATATAAGAGCACAATATTGAAAATTAAAGAGATAATCCATGAGGATCCTTGGAAGCCACGGGGCTACGCCGAGATAAGAAAATATAGGCTCGACCCAGGGGGGGCTTCCCCTTGATGCCCTCCAGAAGCACCAGGTGCTACGCTGGAAAAAATGCAGAAGCCCATCGACCAACATTAAGCGAAAAGTAAAACCCATATAGCAGAGTAAGAGGTGGGAGGGGGGGAACTCTGTACAACAACAAGATTCAGCTCAGAGGAAACGCCGATGAGCAATGCAGGAAGACACAAGGCTTTTATGCGAGAACGGGTCAAAGAAAGCTTGCGCTATAGCAGGCTTGTGCCAAAGAAAGCTTGGGTCTAAAAAGATAGCTGGCGTTAAAACTGGCATCCCTATCCTTAGAATGATGGTTCTCTTCTATATAAAAAGAGAACCATAGCATTCTAGGGAAAGGTCCTTATGCACAAATATCATCATCCGACACAAAGAGGAATCTCCCTCAAACCCCATCATAAATTGAGACCACGAGAGACTGTAAGGCGCAACTTGATGCCAGGAAAAAATGCAACAATCATGAGACGAGACAGGATGCCAATGCAAATAGAGGGGAAGGGGCCCAAGAAACCCGCATAAGGCAAAGAAGGCAAAATATCGAACATAAACAACAACTATGGCCACCACCAAAGCACATGAAATCAAAACTCTAGAACCAATGTACCAACAAACTACAGAGAATCTATGGAAGTAAGAACAAAAATACCTAACCTGTATCATTCATGCATAACATACTCAAGCGAACTTTCATGAAGACAATGCAAACCCCATAATAACTAGTTATGGTGCCCGGCGTTGCCGGGCATAAGTACGTTGTTAAGTAGGTAGTTATGAAATTGTATATATATGCACAATACTTTTCTATATTGAAAAGGAAGCCAACACAAAGTAAGTTGCATATAATTTGAAGTAGTTCGAAGATTGGTTGTGTTACATAAGTTACATATCAATTTGATCTTCTTGTTCATCGTTCCTATAGTGGTTTATTTTGTTCAAATATCATTGCAATACATGGCTTTTTCAACCTATTGATGATAATATGAACCTATACTAATATTTGTGACACAACACTTGCACAGTTTCTATGGTCCAAGTTTGACCAGTACGTTAAGCAATATACAACATGTAAGTTTTTGAATTCTACAGATACATTCTATTACATAGACATGGGAATCTGGCAAGCAATTATTCTCTTTCTTCAATGCAGTCTATGCAACGGAGAGGCTTAGGAGACATCAAATGCGAGCAACAAAAATTGCAGTGTTACAAAAAAGAAACCATGGGATTTAGGTTCACGCTTGAACGACATTTTGTATTAGTTGCTCAATGATATATATTGAAGAACGGAATATCGTTTTATTTTGTTGAATTGAATTGAATGTTATCTAGATACTTTTCAAGCGACTGTGATCCTCATTATTGTGGACATGTATGCACCTCTTATTAGTGGCCAGTATTATCTACCGTAATGAAACATTTATGCTTTTAAGATTGATATGGTACCCTACAAAGATTACAATACTTGTATTGTGGTGTTTTGTTGATATGTTGCGTAGATAAAGATTAATTAGAGTACTTGTACTTGTATATAAAGGAATGTCATTTATTCTCATGAGTCAATGGCTTTAAGAAGTGTGAGTCCCATAATAAAAAAGTTGTCTATTTGATTTAAGTTTGACAATTCGGCTAGCACAACCATCACTACCATCACTGGCATTTCCTAAATGTTCAAACATAAGTGTTGATAGTTGTTGCATGTTTTAGTGGAAAAAAGGCATCTACGATACAATGACAAAGTTACTAGATGCAAGACTGGAAAAAATCGATGGTGTGGTGATTCCCCCGTTACCCTACTATGCATGAAACCTAAGGGCAAAACAGTTATTCGCCATATGCTATGCCACGGGTAGCATCATTTGTTGTTGTGGTTGGTTTCCCAAGGACACAGGGTGCATGGTTATAGCATTAAGATTCGGTTGTATGAATTTCTAACAGTCATCATTATACGTCCATTATACATCGCCATTTAGAAATTGAAAGTATCTCTTAAAGCTAGTCTTTTTATGAATAAGGAGTTGAATAAGATTAAAGTTAGCAAAGAAATATTAAATCTATGCACCAGTTGCTTACATCTTGAGTATACCTAGTTGATAGTGACTGTGACCTTGGCGGTTGATGGTGCTCGAATTTCTATCAGGAAAACATGGCAATTAAGTAGCCTAGCGCACATTCGGTGCTCGAATTTCTATCAGGAAAACATGGCAATTAAGTAGCCTAGCGCACATTCAAGCTGCTGATGTTCTCCCAGTAACTAATAGGCTGTACAAAAAATCATACCATGCATTGGTGAGCTTCATCTTGTGAATGCTGGAAATTCTTCACATAAGACATTTTCTTTGAATGAAACTAATTTTCTAGGTCGCCTTCATATCTAGAATATAACTTTTATTTGAGAAGCACTTGGATCTGCAAAGAATAAGGTTAGGATGCAATAAGGTTCAGATACACAACGTGTGTGCATCATGTCTAGTAGCTAATTAGAGCAGAGCAACCTTTGTTATATAAACTTCCTTTGGTCCAAAAATGTTTATCTTATGTTTTTCAACAGATCAAGCAGCAGAGTGATTCCAATGGAGAGCGATACCAATAGATGTGGTAGCGGTAAAGCAAAATGAAGCATTTTACCTTACATTCCATCCATTTTCCAAGCTCTGTTTTGCCTTTTGCTTGTTAGCCTTAATTGTGTGATAGAACACCTTGGAGTTTTTTTACAGTTCAATTGCTGCTCTAGATGCCTTAGTTTTAGGATCTTATACCTTGGAAAGGTAATAACAATAACATTTTTTTTAATTTCTTTTTTTGATGTAAAAGGAAAAGAATCCCTCTCGAGGGATTATATTATGCCATGTTGCTATATCATGGGGTATGGTTGATCCAAGGTTCGATTCCTTGGCCCGAAGTACTATGGATGGCATGTCAGATTATGAATTGGGAAAGTATTAGATGTTTTATTAACTAAACCACTACATGTAAAGCTAGAATAGAAGGAGGAGTTATAATGAACTAATTTGTATTGCTTTGAACAATAAAACACTAGTGATCATGAATGGTTAAGTATTGATGATTTATCAATTAAACACTACATATAAAGCTACAATATAACGAGGTGTTAACAAGCTAACTTGGAATGCTTTGGACTGCAAAACACTATTGATTTGAGGTGTTAACAAGCTAACTTGGAATGCTGAAAAACACTATTGATTTGAGGTGTTAACAAGCTAACTTGGAATGCTTTGAACTGCAAAACACTAGTGATTTATAATCTTAACCACAGTTAAAATGATGTTAAGAACCAATGCATTCTACTAGTAAACCATTCATGGTTTCAACGCACTAAACATGAAATATCATGGACAAACAACCAATAGTGACTTATGAATCAAAAAACATTCACAACATTTAGCCATGTTTGTTTACACTCTAAAAACCACATTCATAAACTGTACACATGAAGTGCTAGATTAAACTATACCTGTTAAACATGTTAAAAAATCACCGTAGTAAACACCCACTGCAAACCACAAACTTTAGCCATATATGGTTTTTAATGATATCAACCCACTTACATGTATTGGTTTTGTAGAATGGTTTTTTGGTCATAACCATATCGTGTTTTAATTTTGGGTGCCTTGTGAATGGCTGCGGCATGTACATACAATAGCATAACTTCTTGTTTCAATTATGCTGTCGATCTGCTCTCAAACGATCTCATTGTGACGTTCCAAAGACAATCACGGTCCGGGGCGTGATCGATACGGTGCTTGCCACGCCCGCAGCGATACCGCCCATCCCGATTGATGTGTACGCCGACGTGTAGCCAAGCAAGTAGCACCCTGGGAACAACTTGCAAGTGTGTGCGCATTTATTCATGTGCACACTTTAGGCCACTTAATTAATATAGGCAAGTGGGCCACACCCATTTGTCCCACATGCTCAAGGGAGAATGGAAGCCCTAGCCCTAACCCTTAGTCTATATAAGGTATATGGAACCCTAACTTTCCATTTTTGTCCACAGCCTTCTAGAACTCTGTTTTGCTTGATCCAGGAGCCAATCTTGACTCCCGAAGTCTGTCTAAGCAGTCTAGTTCATCAGCTTCCCTTTCTAGCTTCATCTTCGAGCAGTTCTGTAGCATGGATGCGTTCAGAGCAGGAGGAGCAAGCCAAGGATCAGGTAGCTTCTGATACTTGAAACTAACCTTGAAATTAAATTGTTTTAAATGCTCTCTAAGTTGACCAACAAGCTTCTGCAACATGATGCAATCATTGAAGTCCGAATTGATCCAACAAGCACTGCAATTGTAATGTGCACGGCGATGCCGGGCATTAGTCATAGATGGGCAAAATGATAGAGGTAACGAAGTGCCTAGGTGGAGTGGAATGTGTAGTTGGTAGAATGTAATACATAGGATAGATTGCAATAGGATGGAATGGAATGGATAAGATAGGATAGGCCGATATAGATGAAATAGAGTACATAGATTTGGGATATTAGTCAATATGAGCTGAAGATGATAGTAGTGGTTTTCTAGAAGTGCATATATAAGTGAGCTGAAGTGAGCATTTTGCATCTAACTGATAGGTAGAAGATGTAGAGCATGGAAGCATGCAAAAATTTCTAGCAATGCATGCCAGTGCAATTATGCAGACTCCCATTAAATCTTATTCTTTAGTTCTTCTATGATATGTATGTGATGACGATCTCTGTGGACTCATTGTATTGGGAAGGGGGGTAGAGGCCTTAAAAGCCTAGTAGTATGATGCTCCTAGCTAGCCCTCTTTAATGCACTAGTAAATTCGGCCTGTGTACAAGAGCCACGCCTGGTTGTGGGTGAAAGGGCCAGACTGGCATACAAGGAGGTTCATGTCCTGACTCATGATCACGTCCCTTTGGTAGTAAAGCCTATCGGGGACTATAGTGCACTAGACGTAATGCTCTGCTACTGCGTGAGGGCTTTGCATGGGTTCGATACTCTTGGGGTGGTGTTCACCTTCCAGGGAGTTCAAGTCGAGTACGGGCAGTGGCCCTCTAGTCACCTTGAGTTAGCATGCTAACCTCTGGTGGGAGTGATCCCTACCTGCCCCATCGGAACTGGGGGAGTAGCCCCTTTGGCTATGCATTCGGCGGGCTACAGTCAGGTCCCAACCCCTTTCAACCTACTCTGCAAAGTGTGCACAGGAGGGGCGGATGGAGTGGACTACCCTAAGCCATGTTCTATTGCCAGCCAAATCCATTGCCATGAATTCTGTCTGCAATGACTTCTGGAGGCCCAAGCCGTTAGTCAACCCTCTTGAGTCTGAGCCTTGGGTAGATTCTCCATATGTGATGTGCTGATCTTTGTCTATGCAGATATGTGGTGAGCCATCCTTCGTGATGGTCATGTGATTATCGATGTATATATACTGATATGTATGTTTACGCTTCCGCAGCTAGGTAGGCCTTGAGGGAGACAGGGTAAAATGACCCCTTCATTCTTCCCACTGAAACTCATCAAGGTTGCAGTGACATGTGGAGGGCCTTGTATCAGCATGGAACTGGTATGGGGGATGAACTCCTGTTTGTATACGGTGAGTGCACCGTATATGAGGAGGGGACGTCACACTCATCTTATCGTCTAGCTAGATCAATTAATTACAGGTCTATATACATGGAATTTAACTACAGATTCGCCATCGGTTATGCTCTGATCCAGGTGTTTGTAGTTTGGTAAATTTCCCTCCAAGGTTTAAGGCTTAACCTCTTGCAATATAATAGAAGATCTTTATCCCAATGTCTAACTCCAGAAACTTGGCACAATCCTGTGTCAAAGGTAGAGGTTTCGCAGGAAATGTTGGCCGTCATGCAGCAGCTGGTAGAAGAGGTCCGAGGATATCTTCTTATAGCAAGGAGTCGACAAAAGAGCGTCGCCGACACGCATCGAACGGTCAGAGAGTTCCAGGTGGGCGACAACGTCTGGCTCAAGATCAAAGTGAAGCAGGCGAAGCTCCGCATCGAAAATTGTAAGAAGCTTGCTCCAAGGTGGGCTGGACCTTTCAGAATAGCCAAGAGAGTAGGTAACCAATCCTACAAGTTAGAGCTGCCAGCACACCTAAAAATTCATAAAGTCTTCCACGTGAGTTTGTTGAAGAAGCATACTCCAAATCCAGAAGAAGTCTTGGACACTCCAACGTTGTTGGAAATGACAGAAGAGCAGCTGGAAATAGTTCCAGAATTGATTCTTGATAAAGCCTTCAAGAAAACAAGGAGATCAGAGTTTCTCCAATATTTGGTCAAGTGGAAACACTTGCCGGTGGAAGATGCGACATGGGTACTTAAGAAGGACCTGATAAGGCAGTACCCGCAGTTTATGGAGCAATGGGACCATCTCCGAAGAAATTGGCTCAGGCATGTCGATTTGTGTTTAGATTAATTTCATGTGTAGTTAAGATTAATCTACGCATGCAACCTATGTTAGATATGGGTTGCATGCGTATTTACCGATGATGAGACCACTACGGTGATCTCTAGGACGTGGTGTAATGTCATTGTAGACATGACCGCGGTTTTGCTTGGATTAGTTGTAAGTAGATGACCTCGAGAGATAAGAGGCCATTCAGGAATGCATTGATAGGAAAGCACCTCTAGTCAATGCCTACGGGAAGGACGCCATCCTTCACGCCCAAGGCAACTAAAAGTATAGGCATGAGTGTCATCCTAGGCATTATAGGGCGCTGTCTCCATGGCCACGATGGAAGAAGCATCCTCTTCCTACGCCGGGAGATTAGTCATGCATCCATTTAGTCAATTAGATGGGTGGTTACCTTATAACCATAATTCTATTAATAATTAAAATGGTACTAACGTAGTATCGACCTGCAGGCCAATAGAGCGCTCCGGAGGGCAAGGAGGTCGAGCTACGAAGACTTGCAACACAAACTTTATTGGAATGTGTTGCAAGGAATGAAGAGTACCTCGAAGGATAATTGTATATGAAATTGTTGAATTTTGATAAACTTAAATGTTGTATTAAGTGAGGCTAATAAGTACCTTACTTTAATGGAGTATGAACTGATAAGTTATTGGGATAATGTAATGTCATAGTAATATTCTGAAAATATTACCTTAGAGTAATTCGGATAATTGTGTAAGTGTAATAATAATAAATTGTATGCATCAAGTTGGTTGCAAGACAAGAAGATCCCAAGGTGGGGAGACCCACGATGCTGCGGACATCATCATTTCAAGGTGGGGAGAATGTGACATTCCAGCACAGTATACGGTCTCAGGACGTATAATGTACTACCTCGTCACGCGTACACGCCATCCCGATTGACGTGTACGCCGACGTGTAGCCAAGCAAGTAGCACCCTAGGGGGCAACTTGCAAGTGTGTGCACATTTATTCATGTGCACACTTTAGGCCACTTAATTAATATAGGCAAGTGGGCCACACCCATTTGTCCCACATGCTCAAGGGAGAATGGAATCCCTAGCCCTAACCATCAGTCTATATAAGGTATGTGGAACCCTAACTTTCCATTTTCATCCACAGCCTTCTAGAACTCTGTTTTGCTTGATCCAGGAGCAATCTTGACTCTCGAAGTCTGTCTGAGCAGTCTAGTTCATCAGCTTCCCTTTCTAGCTTCATCTTCCTTCGAAATGCTATGTAGCATGGATGCTTGCTCGCGCAGGAGGAGCAAGCCAAGGATCAGGTATTTTGCCAATTCAATAGTCTAAACCGCCTCCCAGACATAGAATAAGTAGGTTTAGCCTATTGATTTGCCCATAGCAGCCGTCTAGACCTCTAGATATCAAGCCATAACTAAAGAACCTAACTCTGTGATTTAGATTAAATCTTATTCTTTAGTTCTTCTATGATATGTATGTGATGACGATCTCTGTGGACTCATTGTATTGGGAAGGGGGTAGAGACCTTAAAACCTAGTAGTATGATGCTCTAGCTAGCCCTCTTTAATGCACTATTAAATTCGCCTGTGTACAAGAGCCGGTTGTGGGTGAAGGGGCCGTGACCGCATACAAGGAGGTTCATGTCCCGACCATGATCACGCCCCTCCGGTAGTAGAGCCTACCAGGACTATAGTGCACTAGACCTACGCTCACAGCCTTTGCGTGAGGGCTTTGCATGGGTTCGACACTCTTGGGTGGTGTTCACCTTCCGGGGAGTTCAAGTCGAGTGCGGGCAAAGGCCCTCTAGTCACCTTGAGTTAGCATGCTAACCTCCGGTGGGAGTGATCCCTACCTACCCCATCGGAACCGGGAGATGCAACCCGTGAGTAGCCCCTTTGGCTATGCATCCCGTGATGCTACAAGTCCCAACCCCTTTCAACCTACTCGCAAAGTGTGCACGTGAGGGGCGGATGGAGTGGACTACCCTAAGCCATGTTCTATTGCCACCAAATCCATTGCCATGAATTCATGCGCAATGACTTCGAGGCCCAAGCCATCAGTCAACCCTCTTGAGTCTGAGGCTTGGGTAGATTCTCCATATGTGATGTGCTGATCTTTGTCTATGCAGATATGTGGTGAGCCATCCTTCGTGATGGTCATGTGATATCGATGTATGTATACCGACATGTATGTTTACGCCCCGCAGCCTAGGTAGGCCTTGAGGGAGACAGGTAAAATGACCCTTCATTCTTCCCACTCGAAAACTCATCAAGGTTGCAGTGACATGTGGAGGGCCTTGTATCAGCATGGAACTGGTATGGGGGATGAACTCCTGTTTGTATACGGTGAGTGCACCGTATATGAGGAGGGGACGTCACAGTGGTATCAGAGCAATGTTCTTGGAGACCAAGAGCAAAGCACTGGCCATGCTCCCAGTATTACTAACTTAGTCGAATTCTCAAATCTCGAAAAAGTGGAAATTTTTTTTTCTCATTTTTTGTAGTTATGCTAAGCTAATAACAGTTAGAAGAATTGAAAACCAAGAAAACTAAAAAGTTGAATTAAATTTTGATCTAAGGTAGGAATTGCTCACGGTATGCGCCAGAGCACCAACCTAAATTTTAGGTTGAGCCCCAGGCGCACACCATGAGTAACTGGCCATAATTACCTTGAAACTTGATGAATTTTAACAAGATAATATGCTAGATCGAGTTTTAAGGTAAGAATTAGTTAGATTTGTATGTCATACCCCTAGGAATATGCCTAGAAATCATATAATTTAGTCCAAAATGTGGGTGCTCACGGTATGCTTGCCCTTGATCTAAATATTAGATCAGCCCCCTAGCGCACACCATGAGTAAAATTGCTTAGAAAACTCTGAAGAAAGCATATGTTTTAGGTTAATAGGTGCTTTGGCACATGAAAATAAATAACTTAGAATTTGACCTAAAATTTGCCCAAACTATAAATAGACCCAAACCCCTCTCATTTGCAGACTTCCCGTCTAGAAGTTAGCTCCGAACTTCGAGGCGATTTTTGGGCCTCGACCTCCATTGACGCTGGCAAGACATGGCGCCGGACCAAAACGTAGACCGCCCCTAAGCATCGGCCCCGTGAAACGCCTGGGCCACCAAGACAAGAGGCGATACAAAGAGTCGCCTGAGCAACTTCGCAGGGGGAGGCCATCCTTCATCAGGCGAGGAGAGCACTTCATAGGACCATCAGGGGGAGGCCAATTAGATCACTAGATGAGCTGATTGGCGGCATCAACCTGCAGATGGGCGAAGGAGCAGATATTGGATCAGAGGACGACGAAATTCAAGAGGTGTTCGAGCAATATGGAGAAGGAGAAGCAAGAAAAGGTGGAACGAGAACAGGAGGCCAAGGTACAGGAGGAGCAGAGGGAGCCCACTCCCGAGCCAACCGAAGAAGAACAGCTCGAGGCCTGGATTCGAATGCACGAGGCGAAGGCACGGCGCCGGGAGACGAAAAAGGCCAAGAAGAAGAGGAAAAAAGAAGAAAAGGAGGCAAAGGAGGCCGAAGAAAAGAAGAAACTCAAGGGCAAAGACAAGGTGGAGCCCAAGAAGAAGATGAAGAAGACCCCGAGGACAAAGATCGTCATCGAGGAGCGGCCGCCCGACCACCCCCCATCCTCCGACGACTCAGACGATGAGGATTACAATCCTCATGAAGAAGGTGGGAGTTCCTCCAAGCCAACAGAGGAGGATCAGACAGCCCAGGAGCGGACAGAGCAGGATCAACAGGCGCAGGTACCCCCACCCTATCCCACATGGGAGAAGGACAAGGACGCGAAGAAGCCACCCCGGCCTGCCCGAGAGTCTTACGTGGTAGACCATCTCAGGGTCTACCAGAAGAAGTTGAAGGCGCACCAGGAGTTCATGAAGAAGTGGGAGGCCTACAACTCCTACTACCAGGCGAACAAGGTCACCTATGTTGAAGGAGGATGGCCCTCAAAGAAGCAGACACTCAAGCCACCTCCAGAGAAGCCGGTTCCCCCCAAGAAGCCAGCGGCCAGGAAGCACGGATCGAAACTATCACGAGCAATCCGGGAGATCCGACATTTTCAGCGAGGCTATGGTCTTCTCATCCCGCGTGCACCGTTTCGCCAGGCTCGTGAAGGAAGTAATGCAGGAGTTCGACTCGAGCAAGAGGGTCACGGGAGAGATGCTACTAGCTCTGCAAGAAGCAGCTGAGCAGAAGCTAGTGCAACATTTTGAAGACTCGATGGCGTGCACCATACATGCCAAGAGAGTGACTCTAATGACTAAAGACATGCAACTAGCTAGCCATATTAAAGGAGAAAGATAAAGCCTTGTAAATAATAAGTTTTGTGAATAAAAAGTTGTTTTGTGTAAATCATAAATGCATAAATGTTATTAATTAGGTTGAGTTTGCAATAATTGCCTTTTGTTTTAGTTAAAATGGGCATCTTATGATCGATTAGTGAGAAATGTCTCACGGTATACGCCAGGACCCCAACCTAAATTTTAGGTCGGCCTCCCAGTGCACACTGTGAGTCTTTCACATCAAAAGTGGTCCCAAACATCTCCAAATCGACCAAGTAAGGGGTCAATCTTGTATATCTCGGTGAGATCATTATGTTTTGACTCTTAATTCATCTTGTTTGGATAAGTCTTGACCAAATTGGGCCAAATTGCTCACGGTATGCGCCAGGACCTCAACCTAAATTTTAGGTCGGCCTCCCAGCGCACACCGTGAGTACTCCCAACATTTTCTCTTTCATGCCACCTCCAATTGAACTCAAGTTTGTTGCAATAGGCTCATTAGATAGTCTCATTCATGCTCAAACCCTCAAATTAGCTTTTCAATCCTCATTTTGACCTCAAAATAGATGAGATTTGTCCAACCTCAAGATTTTTCCAAGTTATCCAAAAATTAGGGTTTTCCCTTTGCCTATAAATAGACCCCCAATTCTCACTTAGCATCCTACAGGTTTGCTCCCAACTTTTAGGCGATCTTTCAGCTCCCTTAGGTGCTTCAACAGCTGTTTGTTAGTCCAGTTCACTCAAGATCAATGGCAACTGGAGACTTCAGGCGATGGTATAGCGCCAGTGGCCATGTAGCTGAGGCTGATGTCGATGCCATTTTCCAAGTTTTCCAGAAGGAGATAGATGTCCAAGCCACTTTGCAGGCAACCCCATCCTATAGGGAAGTCATGACTGAGTTCCAAGCTAGAGTAGGACCATCCTTAGTACAACTCCCACCTTGTACATGATATTTTGTTCCCAGGCAATCCCTCCAAGCAACCTTGGGTGATGTCCCCAACATTGCCAAATATCTGACCAACAAAGTTGCTAGGTTGCCAGACTACATGGTCATGACAGCTAATAGGACCAAGTATTTCTCCTACACCGCTGCCCTAGCTATCTTTCTTTCCCACCGTGCCCAGAACCCAATCGGGGAATCCTCCATCCCTGCCATGGATGTAGACCCCTTAGCCTCTTCAGCAGAGGGTCAGCTCCTCTTGCAATATCAAGCAGAGCAAGTAGGAAGGGCCGAAGGCGAAGCGCTCGACTCAAATGACGAAGACTACGTCGAGCTCGACCCCGACCAAGAGCGGCAACTAGCAGAACAGGAGATACCGGTTTTCGAACAGGACCGGCAGACCCTCAGGATAGCTCCCCTGCGTGGCCTAGGTATCACAAGCCTAGCCCCCATCATTATCAACGGCCAGGAGTACCTGCTCCTGAGCGACATCCAGAACCTCCCCGAATCCTTCAGATCATTTGGGTCAAATTTGGCATTCCATTTCTGAAAATAAAACTGTGAATTTGCCTTGAAGATGGTCCCTTTTTTTTACAAGAACTGCACTGTCTGGGTATCTTCACATTCAACCACAAAAAAAGGAAAATCGAGCCAGAACATGTTTCTTATATTAATATTCTTTCCCATTTTACTGAGTTCCAATCTGATTGTTGAGAGTCTCACACCCTCATGTCTAATACAGCCGATAACTGCTTTGGATTCTAATTCTTTCAGTCTGTTAGGAATAAAAGCATGCTTTAAGAGAGGGATACCTCGAAACTCATGTTTTGTCTTGTGTTGTTGTTTCTACAGCATCCTCCTCTGTTCCCGGTTGACCTCATCCAGTAACGGTTGCACTAGCTGACTTTGCATTTGCACTAGGGAGATCGATTGAGAGCGTGTTCTTCTAGCCATGTTCTCGTCCGCCATGCAAGGAATAAGCCAATCGCCACAGACAAAGAATGGCTTTTCAGCTTTCTCTGTTTCTTTTCCAATCAGGATTTTGGCCATTTCAATCATTTGGGACTGCATGGATTTTGACATGTTCTGAAAAAGCTCTGCCATCTCTTTACCCAAATCATACATTCCTTTTCCCAACGTCTTTCCTCCATCCTCTTAAACCTGTTCTATCACATCTGTCTCTTTCCCTACCTCTGTCCCTGCTTCCCGTGACCCCAAGTCCCGCCTTTGACTGCACCCCTTGGTCCCCTCGATACCCTGCATAGGCCCTGCTGGCCCCACTGCTCGATCCATCATGTTCACCATTTCTCTCTCTAACTTACCAAGAAGGCGCTTCTGCTAGCGCCTTCCCCCCGCTTTTCACCTCTCCACCACTAGTGATTTATCAACAGAACTTTTCAAATTGGGCTGATGATCCCCTTCATTTGAAGACCAATGTTTGCTGTATTATATGCCATGAGATCTGATTTTAAGGTTAGACCAATTTATCAAACGTAAATATACAATGCAAAGAATATAGGGTTGATTTCATATTTAATGTTGTGTTGCTGCTACAAGTGCTGCTACCTTAGTTGTCTAAGGTCTCGCCATGGTCTCACACCGCCTCTCAACTACCCGCCATGTGCAAATGTTAGATGTTAGTATTGTATCGAAATACCAGCTTCTCTTAAGCGCTGGTCAGAGACTTAACACACCTGGTTAGTGAAAGTGTTGCCCTCCTCGAATCTTGGTGTTGGTACTGACCCTTCGGACATATTTGCCCTCCAAGTCTTTGCAAACTCCACATCCATTCCTCCGCCCGAGATTATGTGCTTGTCCACGCCTATTTCACCATTTCTCAAATGATCCTAGCTTTGTCTATGGCCTTATCCCCGCATGTTTGGGGGTCGAATGTGTCTGCCGCGATAATTGACCCAACCTTTATGCATCCAATCTCATGGAATTCCTGTGGCCAATACCGCTGTGGTCGTGGACTCCTCCCTCCCGTTGACCGAGTCCCATGTCTTCAATGGTGACCGATTGTACTAATGGAGTTTGGGACAGGTCGACCCGGCAGGCGGAAGCCTTCTATGCGAACATCCCCATCACACCAAGAATGTCTCCCCGAAAGCACGTGAGTATCTTCCAGCTGCACATAACGCTCACTTCATCTTCACTATCATGGTCACCCTGCGATGATCACTAGTAACTGTGTGGTCAATCCACTAACATTTTGACGCCCGTGGTCCATGTTGAATGATGTTCTCAATATTGGATCCCTTGACTCAACCCTTGCCTTATCCTCATTACGTTTCTAACCTCTAACCTTTGCTCGTCACCTCATCACTCATTGGTCTCAAACGAAAATTTGAAGACCGCAGACAACTCTTGAGATGCCCCCTCGGGTACATGAGTGCCACTATGTCTAATGTAGTAGAGGCTTCAAATTACGCATCAGCCTTCTTCCTATTTTCCCTCTCTTCCCTAGTCTCCTGAACTCTCTTGGCGGCCTCTATCTTTCCAATTTCCTTCTAGCAATTTTAGGTTTCACAGTTGCAACTTGCTCATTCTTTTAGTCTTCTTTTTACTCTCGGCCCTCCTAGACCTCTCGGCCGACCAAGGCCTCATGTAAGCCATCACTAGAGATGTGCACCTCCCACTTAGGTGCCGGGACTACACCCAGGCCTTGCCCTCGTGGATTGAGGGCGGCTGCATGCGGGCCTGTGATGTCCTCACTGTGAGGGGCTGCACCACCTCATTGACCCTATGATCCCCTTTCCTCCCTATGATCTTTCATGCCCTTCACCTTACCAAATTTTAGATGCCGGGCCTTCATCAAAGATTCCAGATCCTAGAGGCCGGGAAGTTGAACTCGCATAGATTTGTCTCTGCATCAAAGATAGAAGTTATCCGCATTCTCTTTGTGTCATTGCCGCCGCCCGAAGCGATATCCAAGGGGATTCACTCGCGTATAAGGGGGTTATGCCATCTCAAGTGGCATGGGGTGGCAAAAAATCCCCCAGATACGGATCTTTAAAAGCAAATTTTGACCCCTTTCAATAAAAATTACCTAGGATAGTGCAAAAATAATACAGAAAAAAAGGACCCCCTACCGACGTGATATGTAAATGAAAATGGGTCCAAAACCCCTTCCGCGCATGCAGATGGGTTATATGCCAAACCTGTGGACCCCCTTGGCGATATCTAGTGTCTCTCTCAGACTTAGTGTAACCTCCGGATGCCTTTGTTTGAACAAATTTCCACCATTTACTCCCCAGAACCCCGCAAATTCTAAGTTGCCCTCCATAGCCATCTCAGGCCGCCTTTCCTTGACGAAATGAGAGTGTAACCCCCTTATTCCCTCGCCGCCCTCAAGAGTGCCCAGTTGACTAACTCTTTCCTCTTGTAGAGTTGTTAGGATTTGTGGATTACCACTGCTTTTGTGAGTTATACGGCCATACACCAGTCCCTTATTGTTGATTCCGATTCCGCACCTTCTAGATGCCTCTCTAACGTATATACCATACTCACTTACCTCATCCAAGATGTCTGCCATTTGATCTTCAATCCACTGCCCTCGTTTGCTTGGCCTCCTTGGCATTGTGGGAGGCACTGATTTGTGGTGTTCGACGCTTCCTCCTTGGAGCATCAACTCTTTTCCTGATGTAGGTACTCACATCGGCTTCACCATCGCCTCCTCTCCCACCTCTTGTGGTCCCTCAAGCCCCGATATCGATAAGCTTGAAATTTAGAAGTTGAAGTTGGCTTTTATTCTGTTTGGGAGCCATAGCGGAGCTTGGTATTCAAATTGACTTCGGTAATCGAAAATCGAATGGGCCAATTCAAGCAAGGGCATTGAATTCTAATTTCAATCGATATGATCGACTTCAACATAGCCAATGAAAAGTGGGCGTAACTGTTCCAATACCAGACAACAATACACGACACCGTGAAGCGTGGCTTTCACGCTTAGCGAGCTCTATTGCACGCCGATGGTCAACAAATGGCACGCACGAACCGGGCAATCGGGCTAATGCATCGCTAAGTTTTGTCCGCGTTCCTGGTACCGCTTGCACGGCCAATCGACGATAACGCCCAGGCCATAACGCCTCGTGACGGTAATATAACGCCCACTGCTACACACGCAGAAGACGAAAAGTCCAACCCACGCCGGCGGGCCACTCGGCATGCCACATGGCATGTCGCCGGTACGAGGGGGAGGGCACGCGTTCGAGACAAGCCGACGATAGGAGGCAACCATACCCTATGAACACCATTAAATTTCAGCTCTTCCCTAGGTATGGTCGCCATGTTTCGCACACTTAAGAGGCAAACTCTTTTGTAGGTCGAGATACATTTACGCACTTAGACGCCCCCGGTGTTTGGGTACCTAATGATCCGACTACAACTTTGTAGAACAAAATTTTCCAAAATCTCTAAGGTTGAGAAGTTATGGCATCCCGAGGTAGGGGGGTCTAGGCCTCCCGCCGCACTGGACAACCTCATTCGCACAGATAACGGAGCTCGCCGTCACCACCCTACGGACCTGCTATGACGCCCAGCCAACCACATGGCACTTAACACTACGTATCGTCTCGCTGCCTCAAAGCGGGGCGGTGCATCAATGAAGGCCTCACGATTACACTTTTGCTGCCATACCCGGGAGGCCCCCTACGCCCTCACGTTGCCAGCATTGTGCCCTAGGGTAACGGATACCGCCTCCAAACGGCCCACCTTCGCCGACTCCAGCCTCAATCCTTAAACCTTCCTAATTCTTCAATCGATTCGGGCTTCCTTAAATTGCTTTCCTGACCGACCCGCTTCCGTCTGCAGTGGAATAAATTGGTCATTAACGCCAAGCTTTTTGGATATCCGGGTTTGCTTTCAGGGCGATTGCACTCCATCATTCCATTCGTTTCTTTAAATTGGAGTTCATTGTCTCAGCCGACATTCTCAGATTCTTGATCAGCCTCTATCGGGCAAAGAGGTAAGCCGTCGTCCTTCGCCTCCTTGACATAATTTGGATGTTTCGGTTTAGTTTAAACATGTTTTTTTGTATTGACACGCAACATCGAAGAATATGGACCAAGCGCCGCACAAGCCCCCGAATGCGCCCCGACTGGACACCGCCAGTCCGGAAGGAGGGCACCGCCGTCGCCTAAACGCCCCTCAAGACCGCAGAGCAATGTTCCCAGTTCTTAGCAGCCCAACGACTTCAACAACTTCGACTTTTTACAATTAAGTAATTGCCTTGTTACACCGCCAGAGGTTACCGTCTTTGTGAGGATCAACCCTCCATGTTGGGTAAAAGCATGTTAGGTGTACCACCTTTTGAACCCGCAAAAGTACATACACTAGGTACCAACCTGGTACTTTCTCATTTTATTTTCATTAAAACTAGTACAAAAGTCTAAAATAAAAGTCACCGACGATTAATATTCAAAGTTAAGATAAAGATAATGCTACCCTGGAGACCAAAATATATATAAAAAGTTCTAGCATGTACCTTTATTGAGATATTACATTGTGTACCCAAGCATCAAATTCCGGTACCTTTTAGGTACTTTTTGGTCACTAAATAATACTTTTAAGGACACCTCTAACATGCTTTTACCCGCTGAGGTGTCTCCTGAGATAGCAACCCGGTTGAAAGGGCTGCCACAGGAGATCCACCTAATCCATCGCCGTATTGTGGTTAATGAGGGAAGACAAAGGTGCTCTATTTCATAGCCCCTCGTTGGTCCTTGATTGCTTCCAGCCTTTGTATGCAATGGTTTCCACCGATCTAATTCCCGCTTCAATCTCCTCTTTTTTGGCTGATAAGAATGTAGAACTTCCCCACCGCCAATGTTTGATCTATAAATGGCATGCGGGTCAAGAATTTTTGTGATGGGCCTATGCCAACTTTTGTATCAGCCCTCGCTTTTGAAATGAATATGGAGTTACACACTACTGCAAGTAATGCACTTTTAGTTTTTGTCTTCACACGCCTATTTACATATAATATTCGGTGGTTCGTTTTAGCATGATCCCAATGCAAATGTAACTTTTCAAATTGACCGATGATCCCTTCATTTGAAGACCAATGTTTGTAGGATATATGACATGAGATCCATTTTTAAGGTTAGACCAATTTATCAAACGCAAAATATACAATGCAAAGAATATAGGTTGATTTCATATTTAATGTTGTGTTGCTGCTACAAGTGCCGCTATTAGTTGTCTAAGGTCTGCTCTATGGTCTCATCAATGCCTTCACCCGCCATGTGCAAATGTTAGATGTTAGTATTGTAATGTAAATGCCAGCCCTTCTTGCCACAAGACTTAACACACCTCGTTAGTGAAAGTGTCCCCTCTCAATCTTTGGTGTTGGTAACGACCTCCACATATTTGCCTCCAAGTCTTTGCAAACCCACATCCATTCCTCGCCCGACATGTCCTTGTTCACTATTTTAATTCATTTCTAATGATCCTAGCTTTGTTTATGGCCTTAACCCCGTCAAGGCCGGGTCCAGAATGTCACGTGATAATTGACCCAACCTTATGTGATCCACCCCATGGGAATTCCTGTACACACCACTGCGGTGGTCGGGACTCTCCCTCCCCATGACCAAGTCCCTCAATGGTGACCTATTGTACTAATGGAGTTTGGGACAACCGGACCAAAGGGCAGAAGCCTTCTGCATATGTTAACATCCCCAAGACACCAGCCAACTCCAGCACGTGAGTATCTTCCAGTCGCACATAACATTCAATTTCATCTTCACTATCATGGTCACCCGATAATCACTCAGTAACTGTGAGCAAATACGTAACTGAACGAAGCAATGAT